>JAHWFO010034948.1:600994-620387 GCA_023313115.1 Rhysida immarginata | reverse complement strand
TTATTATTATTATTATTATTATTATTATTATTATTATTATTATTATTATTAAATGTTTTAATTCAGAAACTGTTGCAATTCGAACTCTTCTTCATTTGAACTTTTCTACTCAAAATAATCCCAAAAAAATAGACGTATAATTAAGCCATTTATATTTTGCTGGACACCTTATAAATGAGATTATAAAAACATAATTACTATAATTCCATATGATATATTCTTATATTAAATAGTTAACTTAAAATACCAGAATTTTTTAATGAATTGCGCATTATATACCCTTTGATAATATATTATTTGAGCATTCCATTAGGAATCATAATCCAATTGTCCAAATTTGTTCCCCAGCCCTTTGTTCAAATTATTATTTACGTTCGTCTCAAGCATAGATAACAAGTAATAAATCGAATGAAAGTGGGCCAAAAAACTTGGCAGTCGACACGCTTAAACAAATAATCTATCCGTCATTTTGTCCCTGTATTGTAAAAATTTCATTACTAGATGGCAGACCAGGTAAATAAGCAATAACTTTCAGTTTCGAATAGGAGCTAAACTTATTAAAAAAAAAATTAAATTGTTATATGTATGCAATCGCAGATCAATAACTGATTGTAAATTCCTATTAAAAATGCAAGCTTTATTTAAATTGCATTATTTTTGAGCCTAAAGGCGAATTTAAATCTAGATCATTATTATTTTAAATAAACTTTATAAAATAATAACTTTAGGATATATGTAAAAAAAACTTTTTTACTGGTATCGTACATCATATTTCTGAACATTTATAAATTTCATAAAGTTTATTATTAGAAAATTTAGTACTACTAGCAAATCAAGTGGCGCAATAATGTCAAAACTGAAAACCGCATTCGTGACCACAATTCAGTCTCTAATTAATTAGGTCTATTTCAAGCGTATGCAAATACTGGCTTGACTCTCCCACAGATTTCCTAATCTAATTAATTAAATCAGCCTAAAAGTAAATTTAACAGAATTTAGTACACGCCTTTCTCAGAAGTCATTCTAATTAACCGTTCATTATAATTCGGAATGATGATGCAAAATGGTTTTGACCTAGTTTCAGAATTTATAGTTGTGCACAATATATTATAATAGAAATTTGAGACTCAGGTAGATTAAATTCATCATTTACTTTTTACCATCATTTATTCGTGTCTAATAAGTTGATAAAGACAGATTTCAGTTTTAGGAGATCCTCGAGTCACGGGTTCAAATCCCGCTGCAACAAGGATGTGTGCTTGTCCTTTATTAACCATATGGAAGGCAACGGAAAATCACCGCATTAATTATTCCTTGTTCACTAATAATACAATCTACTAGTGAAAAATCTCCGA
Source organism: Rhysida immarginata (assembly GCA_023313115.1). NCBI lineage: Eukaryota > Metazoa > Arthropoda > Chilopoda > Scolopendromorpha > Scolopendridae > Rhysida > Rhysida immarginata. The sequence goes on along the minus strand of JAHWFO010034948.1, from coordinate 619,032 downwards.
ATTGGAGAAAACGCAATTTAAAACAAATGTCAAAGTAATTTAATATAAGATTAAATCGGTACATTTAGAGTTGCAATTTTACAAGCCAAGAAAATAATTCAATGGCACTTGAAAACTAGTCTCCTCTTTACGATGTTATATGAGGCGATATCCGAAATTTTCGTCATTGTGCACTATCTGGATATCAGTTGTAACAGCGCTTTGCAAGGGTACATCGTAATACAATTGAACCCTGAATTACGCTCCCTGAGACTTCTCTGTTCCAGAAAATGAAGAACCTCCTGAAAGGCCACCATTTTGACATATTGAGAAGATCTAGCAGAACATTATGAACACTTCCAAGGAAACATTCCAAAAATAACAGACAAGCTGGAACTTGCGTCTACTACGTGGATGATAGTGACCATTACGCTCTATGGTGAGTTTTATAACATTAGATAGGTATCTTCGCATTTGTACGTTTATTCTTATCATAAAATGTGCGAACGGCAGATAGTCACTGCCATTAAAATCATCAATATGGACATGTGGATATGTCAAGAACTAGATTATAGTCTGGACATGTGCCATGTGATGCGCCGCTTCACATTAATGCTTGTTAATTCATTGTAATGTAGGTAAACTAAGAGTTTTCCTAATCATTGACATCTTACAACTTGTTCTGTAATAAATAGTTGCTTTGTAATAAACACATACTTTCATTCATTAATTTAGAATTATATAAAAGGGCAATGCCGTTAATGGAACTTTGAAAAATATTCAACCAATTTAATGTTTAATATGTACTTTATCGATCTTAATTGTGAAATTGCAAATTTATTTCTGAATTCTTCTTCATTGTTCACGGAAATGCCTTCATAGTTTAAGAGCATTAAATTTTTTTTAAAATTCTCATGTTAATGACCCTTTTAAAAGGTACAACCTCATAATAGAATGGATGAAAATGGTTAATTAATATTTAGGCTCTTTTTGAGAGGTAAGGAAATCCCGACAAAGCATGTGATTGATAAATTGGAACAAGATAAATAGGAAAGAAAAACTTCTTAAAAAATAAAATGAAAAAGAATACTTCTTCACCCTGCACACATTAACTGGAGATACGCAAGAGCAAACTTGCGTCTGGGTGTCTGTTGGTGTTGGTGGAAAGGCATCTGCAGCTTGAGCAGCCATTTGTGGCACCGCTGATGTCAACGTTGAAATATTTGGTGAATTATAATTTGAGTCGTCAGTTTGTGTTCCTTTAATTAAAAAATAAAAAAAATAATTTATAATTTTTAAGCGTATGATAACTCAAAACATATAAAATTCAATACATTAAAAAGAAGAAAGTAACATAACATAGGTTCTTGCAATTCACGCGTTTCGGAAAGCGCAGATTCTAATTATTCCTCAAATCTAGTGATCGTAAACATTCCCTTTTAAACGTTGTAAATTTTTAACTTATTTGTTAGTCGACATATGAATAAAAAACAAAATTGCTGATGATATTATGTAATATATAAAAGACAATGACATGTCTAATTGTAGGATCAAATTTATGTTACTGATGATGATGCATTAAACTACCAAAGAGTTAACACTCATTAAGAGATTCTGTTTTATGGACGATTATGCAAATCGTCGTTGAGTGTTACAAAATAAGAAGTTGCTTTTACACGGTTAACGAGGTTTCAGATAGCAAGCTTGAACGCAAGCCTGAATTCGATGTGAGGTAATAGGATAACAGGATGTTGAATCGCCACCGCATCAGATAAATAGCAGATCCAAAATCGACCGATATTGATTACCGAAATGTAAATAGAGTTGTGATATCAGATTGCGATGGCAAAAAGCTCAACTTTTAACTGAAGTAAGCTAGTGGCTCTTCTGTTTCTGTAATACCATTTGAAAAGACCTTTATCCCGTGTATTCCAGTCCTTCACATATCACTAGCCACCTTTTGAGAGGGTTGGAATTGTCAAACTACTAGTGAACGATGTTAATGCTCATAAGAATAGAGCAGTGCATCACCCATAAAATCGTGGAATTTCAATTAACGGAAGACTGTAATATGGCTCGATGAAGCTGTTAAATTTAGTGAAAAACAGTCACAAGCTTACATCTAGAACTATCTTGTGCCAACTGTAAAGCATGGTAAAAGTGCAATCGTGGTTTGGGCAGCCATAACAGTTTTCTTCTGGCCCCATCATCATTTAAAAGGTACAGTCACTGCCAGCGACTATATACAATTTTTGGCCGACCATGTGCAAACCATGATGACAGACAGTGTTTCCCGAAAGCTCCGATTTACACAGCTGGTGTTGCTAAGAACATGCAGAAGAATTCTCGCACCTTCCCTGGGCGCTGCAGTTCGCGGGATCTCAATGTAGGGCGGAAGGTTAAGTCTAGTCCTCCTCAAATAACTCAAGAATGAAAATAAGTATCTGAAATCTGTCAATGCAAACTAATATGAAATGGTGGATGACCTATCTGATGGTCCAATCAGATGGATCCTGAATATGTAAATTGCTTCTTGCAACGTATAACAGAGAAGACAAAATTCCTAATTGCAAATTTACCGAGCATGAAATTCTGAACATTTTAAAAAAAGTTCATCAAAATGGGATAAACAGTTATCTAGAAAATCACAAAACATACCACATCCTCAGCAGTACTAATTTATTATCCTGGCGTCGAAGATAACGTCAGAAACACGAAAATGAAAGATTTTTCAAAGAAATAAAATACAATCAAGACATCATAGCCTGGAATAAATTTTCTTATTTTATCCCCAGGTTAGTTTCAAAGCTTAAGAACTTTAACCAGAACCGAAAATAAATACAATACTGTATTAAAACAATAATTACAAATGCAAAACCGAATTGAAAAAACTATAGCTAAAAATAATTTTTAAAAACAACGTTTTCATGTTTTAAAGTAAAAAGGCACTCAAAAGTAGAAAATGATTTTTCTTTGCGCAAAAGTTTTGTGAATAAAAATAAAAAATTTGGAGCGCTCATTATATAGAATCATTTAATTAAAATTTATATTGAATTTTCAAATGTTGATAAAAATTCAGAAATATGACACTTCATAAGGTAATATAAACAAAATTCATAAAAAAAAACAAATCCATAAAAAAGACAGGTTTATTAATTTTAATTTACATTCGAGTTAAACTCATTGGGAAATAAATCATAAAGGCCTAAAAATTAGAATTTTTAAGAATCAAAAGAATTTTTTATAGTTTAGAAGCCGAAATAAATTTGTTGTCAATAGAATAAGTATACTTGTTAGGGGCTGAAAAATATGAGGAAAGATCAGTAAGTAAGTTACAAATAGATATAGGAATGAAACAAATAAAGAGTACTGACTTGAAAACTACAGTATTTTCAAAACCAGCAGCATAAAATGTTTTGGCCTGTTGTCTGAACCAGGCGGTAACTTCCTTTAGTACAGCTTGAAGCTCAACAAATGAAAGTCACTTGGAGCAAGGAAAGGGCTATACGGAGGAAGGATACTCGAAAATTTCTCAGTTATACTTTGTCTTGCTGGCAATATAAGGATGCGTGTTATCATGCAATAACAATACCCCTTTGATGAGGAGTTCTGGTCGTTTCCGTCGAAAGGCATCAGGAAGTTACAGTAGGAGTAGGCATTTACTGTTTACTCTCGCTGCGGAATGTGGTATGCCTTAATGATTCCAGAAGACTGAGCATCACTTTCCCGGCAATGAAACTTTACAAAAGTCATCGCCTGGTTCAAACAGCAGTCTAAAGAATTTTATGCTGCTGGTTTTGAGGGACTTGTGAAACGATGGGACAAGTGCCTCATTATACAGGGAAATTATTTAGGGAAATAAACATAGTTTTCACATCAGCACACTTTTTTGTGGTTTCATTTGTATATTCATTTGTACTTACTGACTTCCCCTCGTATAACACTATTTATTTATGTTTGAGAAATCAATTTTCAAATGATTCTCAGTTAATGAATAAAGAATATATGAAATTGCAATTCAGTGATTATAAATTTAATGAAATTCGCATTTGAAATAACCTAAATATCCTACATATATTCATTACTGTATTTAGAGTTTTCAAACGTTTCTGTACTTTCAATGAGCGTCCCAGCGTTTTGATTTTTATTCGCAAACATATTAAGCAAAGAAAAATTATTTTCTACTTTTGAATGCATTTTTATTTTAAAACATAAAAAAGATGTTTTTAAATTTTTTTTTTTTTACTCTATTTTATTTTATGTTTTTTAATCCTCTTTCAACTCTATTCATCCTGCCAAAAAAAAAAAAGATGATTCAATCTACAAGATTCAAAGAGGTGGCCCTTCCTCCTGTCTGGAATGTAAATTAAATGAAAAAGCAGCTTTAATTTTTTAAGAATTCGAATTTTGAAAAAAAAAAAAAATTTATCCAGGACTAAATTGTAACACCAAATAATCATGTTTGGCGTCGTTTGAACAAACGGGAGTAGGCGAAAAATTGATTGAAAGATTTGACCCAAACAGAAAAATCAAGTTTAATTAAAACGTTATATTGATTGAAAAATGAAAAAGGAAAAAGCAAACAATAAACAAAATTTGTTACACACTATCTTAACTGTAGAAAATGTCTTCCATTTGCATCAAGGCACAATTGGGCACGAGTTTGTTCAGAATTTCATACTTTGCAGCATTGCAATTTGAAATTCTGTCTTTTCTGTTACAGTTTGCATTTTATCTAATTTGCATATTCAAGACCTTTCTGACTGGGCCACTTACCCAATCTGTTAGTCTGCATTGATAGATTTCAGATACCTGTCTTCATTCTTGAGTTATTTGAAGAGGATCAGACTTTCTCTTCCACCTTGTATAATCGAGCCATATACTCAATTTTGGAGAACTAGGTTCGGGCTCGTTTTCCGTCTCCAACATCCCTGCGAGAACTAGAACAATTTTTCCATGAAGATTCGTCCACGATTCAGGATTTAAATGTCATTTTCCAGGCTGATTTCAAAGGCGGTTGAACAGCATATTAAGTAAAGATTTCGTTCTTTTATATCCAACCCCTTTATATCTTGTATATTTTGGAATCTGAAATTTTGTTGAGTTCAGTTTCATTGTACTGTATAATAAAATCGAAAGCTAAATATTTAAGTTAAAATTTAAAAAAATAAATCATTTTGGGATTACTCGATACAATAAGAAATCATTATTCTTTTATTTTTGAATCGGTAGTATCCTTACCTGCATGCATAGGCGGATAAGCGTTTTGGTCAAATGCATTATCGGGTCCAAAACTAAGTCTGCGTGCCATTTTTCCTACTGTTTCCGGCTCGCTCGTCCCGTAAATAAGGCCTCCGCTATAAGTTTCTTTTGGGCCGACCGTTCGTGAATGCAAGTTCGGATCAGGTTCATCCTGGTAGGGTGGAGAAGCGATGCCTTGCTTCATACTCGCTGGAGAAGCGATATCTTGCCTCAAACTCGTATGTGAAATTGGGGAACATGGAACGCAAATAGGTATGAATGGTGCTGCGGAGCACATATGAGGGCACGGGCCATAAGGGTAGTTGCATGTTTGATTTAAGTGACCCTGATGTGCTGGAGTGCTTGTAAGAGGACATGGAGGTGGCGGTGGCTTAGGCGGAGGGGGCGGAGGACAAGGAGATGATGCTCTTGGGGGTGAAGAACAGACCTTTGTACAGGGTTCCTTCACTGGACAGACATCTACATTGCTCTCATCCCCAAGTACGTCACATACAGAAAGACGACGATAAGTATCGAGTTCAACGTTCGGTGAAGAGGGAGAAATGTTGCAAACCTTTTCCTGCTTCTTCGGTTTAATTTCACAAGGCATCCTTTGAGAAAGAATAAAGCAGATAAGCATTAGCATAATGAAACGTCCAATTTTTTTAATACTATTTTTTTAAATCAAGATTTTCGTTATAATTAAAGCTATGGTCAATTTTTTAAAAACATGTTTATTTCCTATTTGCGTTTGTGCGTTTGAGCATATGTATTATAACGAAATATATTCAGCCATTTTTAAATATTGGAATTGAGTTGGAATTGCTTGCCATTCATGACCCAGAAAGCTTCCATGTGCTGCGTCTTCCAAGAAATTGGTGCTAGTGTTGGACGAAATACATCTTTCCTGATACGAATTTAGGAGCGAACGTGAAGGATTCTCATTGGTGCTAGTGTCGAGAAGGAGCGAACGTGAAGGGTCTCAACAACCCCTTACACCAACGAATGAGAGGACAGACATCTTATGTTTATGGCTATTATGGATTGCACAACCACATCGCGGCACGAACCTTAGCTCAAAAGTTAGAGTGCACAGCAGCCAGAATTCGCACAAACGTTCGACATCGTTTGCAGCATCAAGGAAATGTTCCAAGGCGTCCTTTGCCGCATCTACCTCTGACTGAACATCACCAGCTACCTCTGCGGCTGAATGTGGTCCATATGGTATTTACCAAAGTTTTCAGAGTTCATCTTTATGTCGAGGTCGTTTATATACATCCTCAGAACTACTCGTAGATTTCTGTTATCAGTATGTCCAGTGTCAGAATGAGAGAAGTTATCGATTTATCAGAGAACAAATTGTGATGGCAGGAGGCTTGGGAACCAGTATCTCTGCAACAGCGCGTCTTGTGGTCTGCTCTCGTGCTATCACAAGCACGTGTCAAAATTGGTGCAAGGATAGGCAAAGGGCAAACCGTCATCCAGTCGTAAGATGACGCCAGAAGCCAGCGGAGACTGTCGGGCTTTGTCAATCGGTCACAATCCGTCAAATTACCCACTCCTGCAGCAATGATGAACAGGGCAATGTTTTACAGCACCTACTCGGATTCCAATCCTGACCACTCCATTGACACAAAATTACCGCCTTTGGAGCGTGGATGACTGGGAAAAAGTCGTTTGGTCCAGTGAATCCAGATTCTTGTGGTCGATGTATTCATGGGAAAATTTGGGGCCTATTATCCTAGCTGTCAGATATCTGAACATCGGTGCCGATAAGTTCACCCGTTCATGTCACTGTATTCTTTGATAGTAAAGGCCATTACCAACAGGACAATGCACCATGTCACAATGGCTAATCATCAAGGAGTAAGGAACATGGTGAATGTCATTTAATGCCATGGCCTCCAATTCATCAGGCATTGTACATTTGGCGTTACATCAGCACTGCTCCGAAATGTACTGGAACAGGAGGACATGCTGTTTAGATTTTGGTGCCAAATATTCCTATCGCCATCTCATCGAACTGATGCCTCGCGGAATGGCCGCTGTTTTGCGGACTCTGGAAATCCTAAGTCATACTAGATAAGTGGTGATAATGTATTGCCTATTGCGTTAACAAAGATAATTATAATTGTTAGCCACACCGAGTTTTGGTCACCTAAGTTTGATTGTTTCTTTGTTTTAAGATCATATCTCCTTTCTTACCGACGCTTGCTGAGTTCACAAACGGTTCTCTCGTACTGGCGATAGATGCAGTCGATGCATTGAGCCACCTTCTCCAAGTCGGAAATGAACTTGCACTCGCTATTGCTGGCGCCGAGTCTCTCGCTTGCCATCGACAGCAATTTCACGTGCGCTCGCATGTTTTGCAATTCCGTTCGAATATTGGTGAATTCATCTCCTTGCTCCACCTTGTCAAAAAATAAAGTTAAAAAAATTAACTTTTTAGGGAAAGCGCGACAAGGACATATGACGTATAAGCTAACTTACAAATACTTACAGATTGTTCAAGATAGAAATAGCCAAGTTCAGTATTCAAAAATAATAAACAATATTTAGATTACGCATGACAAAATAAATATGCTGTCCTTCCAAAACATATGTCGTCTCAAAAACTTTATGTACACTGATCAGCCAAATCATTATGACCATAGTCTTAATACCGTGTTGCTCCAAATTTGGCACTCAGATGTTACACAATTACCGCTCCATGACATCCACGTGAACTCAATATGATTAATATCCCATGAGTTACGAGTCCAAGACATCAACTGGAATTCATCAAACCACTGTAGGACAATTCTGACCTTCTGATATGGAGCGTTTAACTGTTGGAAAATTTCATCTCGGCGGGGAAAAACAGAAGTCATCTGGTCAGCAAGGATACGTAGTCCACGGCTTACATAATACCTCCAGTCTCAAAGTCCCCAGAACGCCCATGAGAATGTCCCCCTAACCATAATACCTCTACCATCGGCTGTTTGCGTCCCACTGTACATGGGTCGATCAACTGTTCACCTGGAAGACAGCGTATGTAAGAATCTACTACGCTACTAAGAGAACCTGCGGAGTTGAAACCACGGTCTAGAATACAATTGTCCGAAAGCTCCTTTGTTAAAAAGTGGATAATGACAAAAAAAAAAAAGCTGGGTGGCTGCGCACGGTAGCATTGAAAGCACATTGTAAGAAATTGGCTGAGATTTACGACAGTGATTCCTACATACACCATCTGGCCATTCATCACCGGACCCTGCACGACATCAGTATAGTGTATGGCAGCCTTTCGCCACAATGACATCCGCAACTCTTCGAGGAAGACTTTTCACCAATTTGCGATAAGTCTCGGCGGGAGCCAATCTTACTCTATTCATCCTTCAAATTGCAAACACCTCAGTAATGTTCTTTGGGCGGCATGGCCTGACTCTCAACTGGCGCTCCGTTCGTCCCAAAAGTGTTCAATGGGGTTGAGGTTTGGACTTTTGGCTGGTCAGTCAAGTTTCCCCATCCATTTCCTCAGACCAGGTGAAAATAAACGCCTGCTGTATGACAGGGAACATTGTCGTGCTGAAACAGGTATGGGCCATTATCAAAGTGTTCCCATTGGTAGCGCAGAGTTGTCCAGAACTGTTTGTTATAACTCCCTCTCGTTTCCACTGTTTGTTATAACATCACTCACTGTCGAGCGGGATATCTGAAATTTGTTGGAATTCTCATGAATCAATGCTCAAACCTGTGGGCTCCAACTAAGTTCGCATCGTCTGTTCATATTGACTGCAGTAGCTGATATGGGTGTATTCTAACCCGTCAACGTCTTTTATAGGTTGTATGACGTGTACGGATGATCCCATGCCCTTTTGGAGAGGTGTCCGGTGACTAATGGCCAGATAGTGTAATGATAAACGAAATGAGCGCCCATTTTTGGAAAAGCTCGATGCACGCCTTTAAATCACAGCAAATTTTCTATAATGTGCTCTCAATGCTACCATGCGCCGTCGCCGAGCTTTTTGTCATTAACCGCTTTTTAACAATGGAGCTTTCGGACCGTTGTATTCTAGACCATGGTCTGAACATATCAAACAAAGTGTAGCTGTAAATAATTTCTTATTGTCTCCCATAGTTAAGAATCCGGACAATCATTTATGAACACAATGATTCACAAAATGCGATATTGTAAAGTTTCTAGAGGCGTTCGTGCTGAGGCCGCCTGGAATACCCACCTTCCAGATGAGAAGAGTTTTCGGATGAAAGCTGGAAAAAGGCAACTTTTGTAAAAAAAAAAAAAAATAGAATATAGGGTCTCAATGAATATTGTACAGCTTTAATGCAGGTAATGAAAACAATACGCTGATGACATTGAGGGCAAAGTCACAGATAAGGTGTTTGTTTATTGAAGGAGACTTCCACGACAAAACATTGTATTATCAAATGCGTTTACATTCTAAGCAAAGAAATCCGAAGACCATTTTATGCTTTGATTGACAAAGCAATTAAATTTAGTGACATTCAAATAATTGAAGACGTTACACATCTTTCGCGAAAAGGCAATGCGTGTAATGTACTTACAGTTATTTCTACTCACCTGTCGAAGAAAAGCGATGATCTTTCCAAAACTGTCATTCAAATCAAATTCCGTTTTTTCTAAAAGCTTTCTCCTTCTTAGCCATTTGTCCTTGGTCAATCCGCGATAGTAATCCGTGTTTCTTATAGCTATGTCGGCAAGAACTTCTCTATCGAGATCGGAATTGCTCTGACAAGCATTGTCTCCCATAGCTAGCCAGAATAAACATTAATAATAAATTATTTTTTAAGTAAACCATAAAGAGTGAACGAGTTAAAATTAAATGTTTATAACAAATTTAGTAAAATTTTATCAATAGGGAAAAAAATTCTTCTTTTACCTTTTGTGAGCGTCTCAATGACAACTACGTTAAAAAAAAAACTATTTTTGTTGACACTCATAAGCCATGGTTTAGAAATTGCCCATTTAAGTTCGGTGAAAATACTGAAAATATTAACGCGTCTAATGGCTTCATAATATTTTATTGTTTTAATAAATTAAAGCTTTTCCAGTTTAACATGACGGCATTAAGAAGCCGTAGCCACTCTTTCATTGCGATAACATATAATGCTGGAAACAATTCATTTAGCAGCAGCGAATTGACTTTCGCTTTGCCTTTGTTATTTAATTTTTATTTTTAAATTTGCTTGTAAATTTGAATTGAAGATTACCTGTCTCAATAAAAAGTCATTATATTCCTCCAGTATTTAAAAAAATTTCCCAACTATGGCAATCTTTAAATTAAAGTGTTTCTATGAAATTAAATAATTAAATAATTAACAGAATTTTGGTTTTAATTGTTTCAATTGTCATCTACCTTGAGAATCATACAAAAAAAGTAACGGACAAATAAAATAAAAACGCAATGTTGTCCAGATATGGTTATGTTAGAAGGTGTGATTAAAAAGTTCGGTGAACGGTATGAGAAAAATGTTAGCAAAGACTTCTTGGACCACTTGAAGCGTTGATATCAAAATATGTGCCTTCCAGGATTCCCTTAAGGCGGGGAAACAAAAAGAAGTTTGCAGGCGCCAGATATTCCGTGGATATTCGAGAACAGTTAAGTCATTCTTATCCTAGCCAGGAAGTTGCGTACACGGATCGCACTGTGCGGACGGGCGTTGTCGTGCAACAAAGTCCACTGCCCAATACACACGTCGAATACGTTTTCTCCAATTTGTAACAAAAATTTGTCTTCGACTCTACCTGGTGCTTATCAACTAGTGTTGCCAATTTAGCCGATTTGATTTCATTGGTACACGTGAATTCACTTTGATTTTAGCAGGGAATTTTTTTGAGTTGGCAACACTGTTGTCGACACGTCTCAGGCGCATCCTACACTGAGTGACTAGTTTATTAGGAACACCCCCCCCTAATACTGTGTTGCGCTACCCCTAGCAGCTATAACAGCACGAATTCGCCGTGGCATGGATCCAATTAGCCGCTGGAAGCATTGTCCCGTGATGTTTGTCCATGCGGATGCCTCCAGCTCATTCCAAAGATGTTCGATTGGGTTAAAATCCGGGGAACTATGGTGGCCAGAGGAGTAAGTTGAATTCATTATCGTGCTCCTAGAACCATTCCATGACGATACGAGCCTTGTGACATGGAGCATTGTCCTGGTGGATGTATCCTTCCGATGGGGGAAACACAGTAGCCATGAAGGGACCAGGAAGGGATCATTAAGGCGTTGTTCTACAGATATGCCAGGAAAACATTGTCCAGACCAGCATGAACAATGGAAACCAGACAGGAAGGGTCCATCGCTTCGTGCTGTTGTCTCCAAATTCTGCGTCGGTCATCTGCATGGTGCAATAGGAAACGGGATTCATCCGAACAGCAGACCTTCTTCCAGTCGTCGACGATCCAGTGTTAGTGAAGACGTTTTTTTTTGCGGTTTTGGGTGGAGATCAAAGATACCCGGACTGGCTGTCGGCTGTTGTAGCCCATCCTTGCCGATGTACGGCATGTAGTGCGTTCAGAGATGCTATTCTGCGGTCCTATGTTGTACTCCACGGTTAGAATCGTGACGTTTCTATTCGCACGAACAAGCATTCCCATCCTACGCTCACCCCTTAGGTCGACGAGTCGTTTGCGACCACAGGTTTGTCTCTGGCTGATTGTTTTTTGGTTGTTTAAACAGTCCTCGTAAAACCTTGAAATGGTTGTTCGGGAAAAGCCTAGAAGACGTGCAGTTTCGGAAATACTCAGTCCATTTCGCCGAGCACCAACTATCATCCCGCGCTCGAAGTCGCTCAGATCCTTTGTTTTCCCCATGGTGACGGTCAAACCACTTGCAACTGTCAGTGTGTTCTCGCTTTATATTGGAACCGACTGTCACGTAACCAACTGATACGTAATAATTGCTGTGCCAACGGATTTGCGTATCATGGGTATTCCTAATAACTGACCACTCAGTCTATATCCAAAAATATGAGCATAAATAGAGTGTCTCATCTAAAGTGAACTAATAGCCAACTTCTCTGGCAGAGTTCTTTCAATGGAAGAGTTATTCTACTTTTATATGAGGTTTTTATGTGAATTCCATTTCCAAAAATACCGACGCCATTTTTGAATATGGAAGGCAGATCTGGACTATAGAAGGGTGGCTCAGGACTTTCCACTTGAACTTCTGCAGACGTTCTTTTGTTGCGTTGGCTGTGTGCGGTCTAGCGTTGTCGTGCAACAGGATGACACCACGAGAAAGTTTACCGGCACGTTTCGGTTTGATTCCCTTCTTGAGATTCATTAACGTTTCATAATATCACTGAGCATTGACCAGAATCCCGCCACTTAGTGAAAAATATAAACGTGACAGAATGCCGTGGACCAGAGAACACATGAAATGGAGTGACAAGTGGATCGAAGTGTTCTTCTCAGATGGGAAGTTGTTTAATCTTGGTGGCCCAAGATGGATGGCATGACCTCCGCAAAGAAAATCAAGTGTTCTCTAAACGACAGCTGGGAAGAGGTTCAACAATGTCTGGGTCATTGGGTTTTGTGCATTGCAGAATGGAGTCCAAGAAGTACCAAGAACTATAGGACGATCAACTTTTGGATGACGATACTAGAATTTGAGGCCCAAACTGGATTTACCAACAGGATAATGCACCAGTTCATAGTTGGTTGGTTGGTTGGTTTGTTTGGTATTAACGTACTTTTCAACTGCTATGGTCATTTCAGGACGGCGTTATAGGGGCATGCAAACAGCTATTTAGGATGTATGGTACAAACTGGAGCCTGCTTGTCTTCAGAACTTGATTTTTTATACCAAAGAGAGTGTATGATATAACATCAATGGAAACTTCATTGGACATTAATTGTGTCATATGATTGGAGTGAACTGCCTTGTCAGCGTTAATGTGATACACCTGGTTTTTGAATTTTACATATTAATTTTGATTTGACTTCTATTTTTAAGGAATTAGGTCAGTATTTTGATTAAGATAACATTCAAGCTATGTTGTTACAAAATCAGATAAAATTAAAGCTTTGAAAACTCAAAATTTAGTGTCCGCCTTAATTTGAAACAGACCTTATGGTCAAAAAAGACAATCACGGACATGAGATGCAAAAACAGTTGTCCTTAAGACGAAATGGTATGGAGACAATCCAGTTTACATATGACCTCGAAGGGTTTAATAAATTTTACATATACACTTTAAATAGTGAATTCAGAAAGTTTATGTATCTATAACAACTGCAAACAAAAATTAATCGTATTAGAATTTGCGGCTGTAAACATAAGATATATAGAAAAACTTAAACTAAATCGAACATGCATGCAAGTTACAAGCAGGCTTTAATATTTGTTACCGTTTCAATTTACCGCTTTTTTCTTGAGACAGCAAGAACTCCGTCTTCTGAGCCATCTTCTGTTCCATCTGTCGTGCGAGGGTGCATGTTCGTTGAATGAGTTCGTCGAGACACGACGAGGGATCGGTCGACGAACACAGGTCAGCGATTTCCGACTCATTGGGCCTCCAGTAGTCTGGATAACAGTGACGCCTGGAAGCCGGACACTCATTGCCGTGAGGCGTTCCTACAGGACAGCAATGGACTAAGGAGAGTGTTTCGCCGTAGGATGGTGAATGCGGACATTGTGATGTCATTCCTACATAAACCACCCTGTATAAGGCATTAAAACCTGTTTCACTACATCTTTTAATTTGAAACGGTTTTCCTTACACTTTGTGGTAGTTGTTATCTAGCATTTTCTTGGTAAATTTTGATTTTATTTCTATTGGTTGTAAATTAGAAAAATGATTGCCTAATTTAAAACCCCGACCGTTTTACAATAAATGAAAATCATACGGGAGATATAATAGTCAGTCATTGTTTCATCGGTGTTGTTGTAACAATGCAGAGGTAATGAATAAGCTGTTATTATTGCAATCATTGTCACATTCAGGGAAAGAAAAGAATGGTAAGTAATTATTTTATCCAATTTAAATTGAACAAAGAAATTAACCATGCATTAATGGTGCTAAAATGGTAGTGGGAAATGGTTTTCCAATTTTATTTTTCTTGGTTATGATAACGAACATCTGGTTTTAATGGGCTGTTTTACCGAAGGGTTTATTGGCCTTAGTAGTTCAGTTCCCTGAATAGTGAACGGTTTCCTATCAAAAATATTCCCGAGTACTTATTATCATTTTCCCCCCTCAAAAACTGTTAGTTGTACGAAGACATTGCAGAAGCATGATTTTTCTTTTTTAAATGGTATAGCTTTATCAATAAATTTCAATATTGTTCAAGACCTAAAAAAATTTGTTTTTAACCACGTCGTCTTTGTGTATTTCTGATATTAGTCTGTACATTATAAAACACGATATGATATGGGCCTTCTTTTGATCTAAAAGTCGAAGTCTAAAACTATAAATTTGGTCAAGATCGAATGCTAAAGCCCTTTTAGGATGAAATGCTATTTAAAAATCTTGACATTCATATCAAAAACTAAAATTTGTTTGGTTAAAATTAAAAGATGCGTGGTTGTGTTCCTCTTATATAAGTTATTTGCATGTATGCGATGTTTTTATATCTTGCCATATGCAGCAATCAATGAATGAGTTATTTAGTTACAAATCGCCTACCTATTAAAGGACGAGGGTTTATTATTCGCGAAACTTGGAATTTATTTTTGGAAAAGAACATTTCACGATGTTTAAATCGGGGATTAAAGCATGAAATGTCTTTTGGAAGAGTTAACAGCAGCAACTTTTTTTATTTTTTATTTTTTTTTAGAGCCGGCATTATCTAACCTAACCTGACTTGATTCTGTTGCTTAGCGTCTCTACACTGACTGGCCAGTTTATTAGGAACGCCCATGACTATCCAAATCCCTTGAGTACGTATCAGTTGCTCAAGTGACAGTCTGTACCAATATAAAGCGAGAACATGCAAGTGGTTTGACCGTCACCATGGGGAAAACAAAGGATCTGAGGTGGACTGAGTATTTCCGAAACCGCACGTCTTCAACCATTTCAAGGGTTTACCAGGACTGTTTAAACAACCAAAAAACAACCAGCCAGAGACAAGCCTGTGGTCACAAACGACTTGTCGATCTAAGGGGTGAGCAGGTGAGCATAAGATGGGAATACTTGTTCGTGCGAATAGAACGTCACGACTCGTCAACTTACCGTGGAGTACAACACTGGACCGCAGAATAATATATCTGAACGCACTACACGCCGGCCAGTCCGGGAACCTTTGATCTCCACCCAAAACCCCCAAAAAACGTCTCCAATTTGCCCGTGATCACCTGCATTGGACTGTCGACGACTGGAAGTCGGATGAATGCCGTTTCCTATTGCACCATGCAGATGACCGATGCAGAATTTGGAGACAACAGCACGAAGCAATGGACCCTTCCTATCTGGTTTCCACTGTTCAGGCTGGTGGAGGCTCTGTAATGGTCTGGGGAATGTTTTCTTGGCAATACTCTTGGTCCGCTGATATCTGTAGAACAACGCCTTAATGGTCAGAGCTACCTGAACATTGTTGCCGACCACGGTCATCCCTTCATGGCTACACAGTTTCCCCCGTCAGAAGGTTACTTCCAGTAGGACAATGCTCCGTGTCACAAGACTCGTATCTCATGGATGGTTCCAGGAGCACGATAATGAATTCAACTTACTCCTCTAGCCACCACAGTCCCCGGATTTGAACTCAATCGAACATCTTTGGAATGAGCTGGAACGGGTCATTCGAGGCATGGATCCACCACTATCCAATAAGCATCAACTAAGAGCAGCTGTTGCATCCAGCGGCTAATTGAATCCATGCCACGGCGAATTCGTACTGTTATAGCTGTTAGGGATAGCGCACACACTATTGGGGGGGGGGTTCCTAATAAACTGACCACTCAGTGTATAGTAATGTTGCTATTATGCTAACCCTCGTAGATTAGTCAACATCCAGAATTTTTGTACGCGAATTCAGGCTGTATCGTTTGCCAGTGGCGGCCCTACATCAGATTTATAAAGGTTTACGAGATGTTTCCGTTGTTTTGTCAATCTCCTAGCTAGAGGATACTCTCCTTATATTATAAAATACCAGATTTCTTTTTGTGATGTCTCCCAAAAACAAAATTTTGCATACCTACATAATTTGACCCGGCAGGATAGTGTGAGCCGGGATAGTGATGGTTGGTTGGTTCGTTAGTTTTATTGGCGCGTCAGCAGCTAAGTCATTTTGCGCCCTTTCACATGATTAATATCTTTCTCAATCCAGAGAATATCGCTATTATCACATCACTATTATCTTTTGCGCATTTCGAGGACAAACCCAAACTGCGACTGGGAAACTTACGCCCCAGCGCTCTTGGAAACCAGTGTGACTGGAATGACCATGTCAATTCTGATTGGCAAGGGGGCTAAATGATAGCTTATTGGAAAGATCTTTGATTTTGAAGATGTTGGTCAGTTGTAGAGATGTTAAACTTGAAGAAGAAAGAGTCGTAGGGATGTTGAAGAGCTGGTATGGTAATGTTAAAATGATGAACAATTTCTGTTTTTTGCCTTTTCTTTAAACCCAAAGATATCACACTCTCACTGCCTCTATCTCCAAAACGGTTGGATCAATTGAAAACAACACCAAGAATAAAAACATTTCTCAAATACCGTGTACATTCTGAAATACCATTACAAATAAGGGTTTCCATTGCACGTTTAAAGTTGACTTCCATATTTGAAAATGGCGTCGGGTTTTTTTGGAAATGGAATACACATAAAATCCCCTCACATAAAAGTACAATAATTCTTCGATTGAAAGTACTCTGTCAGATTTGTAATTTAGAAGTTGGCTATTGGTTCACTTTAGGTGAGACACTCTGTATGAGAAGTTTATTATTAAGTAGCGGAAGAATGGAGCCTTCATAATTTCCGCCTTTTTTTGAAGTCGAAGGTTTGAAATTCGTAATGTAGCTTACTATGGGCATGTGCACCTTCACTATTTTGTTTGGTGGGAGTAAGACGGGACCAAGTGATCTATATGTAGTGAAATTCGATATGCGTGTGTAAAGGAGTGGCAAAATCTATATTCCTATAGTTGCATCGTGGTCTATTTAGCTGAAAATGAAATAACTAAAAGGGTCTAAGAGTAGCAAAATGGTAGTGTTTAATAGGTGAACCTACGCGTTTCGAAATATAAATTTCATCACTGCTGATGATCAGAATAGGGAACGACTACAACCAAGTCAATCGAACAATGAAGTGTACATTTGTTCAGGTGGGACGTAAGCAGTGCTTACACGATTCTCACCCTTCCGGAATAAATTCCACATGAAATATACTGAAATAGGCAAGAAGCCTGACTAATCCAAAGAATAAAAAATAATTATGAAAAAATAAAAAATAATAACAACCAAGTCAGTCCCCACCACCGAATTTCATGATCGTTAATTTATATAAAGAACAAAAATCAATCAATGATATTTTTTTATTTTTATTTAGTTATTTATTTATTTTAATAAATAAAGTATACAGCATCCACCCAGGGCCAGTATGGCCTAAGGCCGACAAGGTAGGTCCCTGAGTGGATGACAAAACAAAACACAAAGCAAAGAATACAAAATCTGATAAAAGAAAAAAAGAAGGAAAAGAAGAACAAAAAAGAAAGAGTTCAGTTGATTTGCACAACTAAAGCATTAGACTTGATAGTGCTGACCCCACTGTTTATAGTGATCCCGATTCAAGACAAAACGTGATCAAACGTTCTAAATATCAGGCCCGTAGTCAGGGGGGGGGGGGGTCGAGGGGGG
>JAHWFO010034948.1:584057-600894 GCA_023313115.1 Rhysida immarginata | reverse complement strand
ATAGACCATGCAATCAGACTGAATTGAAATTGTTGTCCTACACCCTAATATTTATGTTATTATTTACTCTTTAAACTCTAGTATTATTATTTAATTTTTACTTAATAAAAATTTAATTTCCTGTATGCGCTTAATTTGTCCGATAATTAATTTTATACAGTTATTAACTTCATACAGAAGCGGTATAATCAGTTTGGGGCAAATGTCCTATAGCTCCTTTAGAACTATTGCAACATATGGCGTGTGATCGAAAATGATGAGAAAGGAAAGAAGATGAAGGATTCTTTTATATTTCTAAATACTATGTTCGAGAAAATAATTTTTTGAGAAAAAAAAAATAAAAAAAATTGGGGGTTAAAAAGTGCAGGGGGTAAAAATTGATGAATTTAGAGCTTCCGGTACTTTCCTTCCTCGGGAGGCTTAATTTCTTGTTATTCTTACGCGGGTGTCATGGTATTGTTGATTCCAAATTAGCTTCAACATCAATTTCATTTGCAGTTTTATTGAAGGATTTAAACGATTGAAGGTCCTTAAAGAATTTTTTGCAGTTTGTAAGATGCTAGATCGAAACCTTTTGTTTGCCGAAATACTAAACATGCCGGCTCGGTGGCCGAGAGCGTTGAGGCGCAGGTCTTTCCGCTCTCGTAATCAGCGAGTTGCGGGTTCGAATCCCGCCGAGGGCATGGATGTTTGTGTTTGTCTATTTTCACCATCATCCTTTCATACCAAACAGCTAGTCTCCTGGATAAAAGGGGAGATGCGGGCTGAAACTCCATCCATCCATTTCAAAAATACTAAACATGCCGCTCTTTGATGGATGTTTTCTTCAGACTTAAAGATTACAAATATTTACAAAATACAGTAAATACGAAATGTAAATTGCATGGTCATTTTAGCCAAAGAAACAAAAATCGACAAGTTTAAGTTTTGATTAATTGGGTATTTAACTTATCGATTTTCATTAAAAACCTGCTGTTAACTTTCTTCAATTACTGCATACGCTGCAACAACAGCTTCCTTTATGAAGAAAGACATCATGATAAAAAGAAACTTTACCTAGATACAGGATTTTTATTATTATGAAAGTATTTAATTTTTTAGCAGCAAATAGTGAATTCTTACTATGTTTTCTTATGTAACTCTTCAAAAAACCCAGCCTCATTGATCTTATGTAACTTCGTTTTCGCGCCATCGCCTTACGCCATCGGGTGGCGATAAACGAGTCAACATGGATGAAGGCGACTTCGTTTTACCGTAACATTTTATTTATGAATTTCTTTAAAAAGATTCGTATAAGTAATAAGCTTTGTTGTAATCGAGGAATATTTTGTGTCTTTGGTTATTCCCTTATTTTAGAATAAGTTGTCATAACTTTTATTCTTTTATATAAAGGTTACGACACGCAAGAACCCCATTATCCCATCACTGGTTCAACTCTTTATGCTGCCCTTTATGGTAGCTCGATAGCTCGAAATTCACGTGTGCATACAAATATACACTAAAACACCTGTGAGATGAGTGCAGATATCAGTCTTGTATGATAGCTACTTAACAACAGAGTAATAATAATAAAAAGCATCGCTTCTGCTTTAACAAAAGACGGAGAGGTAGTACAGGGCAGCGCATCCAATTTGCATTTGTTTCTCATACCATGAACGTTTAGCGCAAAATTGAATTGCCAATGCCGCTTACTCGGAAGCGCTCGCAAACAGTCGATGTGGGTGTTGAAGCAAGAAAAGTAAGGAAACGAAGCAACAAAGAAAAAGAATCCGCTTCCCCTCAAACGAATGTTGATGATGCTACAAAGACTTCCAAACGAAGATGTCGTAGTGTTGACCCAAAAAGCACAAAAGCAACCAAAAGAACGCTCACCGATGTTAAAAAAACGAAAGAGGCGGCAAACGACAATAAAGTGCAAATAAAAACTAAAGGAAAATCAAAACTTCCGAAAGTTGCAAAACATGGTAACGATGGCGAGGTTAGAAACTCCGTCGGCGATAAATGTATTGACAGTTCACCGAAAACAGACTCTATTTGCCCAAGCGATAGCATACAGGATGATCCAGATACATCAAAGACAAATCACTCTTCATTAACGAATGTCGATAGCTTAAACAGTTTTCCTTCTAAAAGTTCTGATTACACCTCCAAAGAAACTGAACACGACGCTGAATGTATAAAGGAAATATCCTCTGAAGATTCAAGCGAATCTGAATGGGAAGATGTAAAAGATGCTGAGGACGAAGAAAGAGAACCGGTCATTCCAAAGGATGGAGTAGAGATAACGCTGCCATCGTCTAATATATTTGACCGAAGAAAAAAGAAAAAAGCGTTTGATGTGAAAGATTTCTTACGAATGCAAGTCAACCGCTTTAAGAAGGAGACACAAGTAAATCTACACAAGGTTCACTTGCTATGTCTTCTGGCAAGGGGTTTATATGTAAATAATATTTCAAGTGATGATACATTTAAGGGCTTAACATTATCCCTTATGCCTTCTGAATTGCTTTCACAAGGTACCAAAAGGACAAACATCATAATTCCAAAGATTATAAGTTGGTATAGTAAAAATTGGAAGTTATCACCTAAAACAAATGACGAAAACGTTCCTTTTTTTGATGAACTTATTTCGAGTTTTGAAATCAGGGAATTTAAAGGTCATGAGCAATATGTTTTAGCATGTGTAATTTTTTTAAGGAATTTTGGTTTTGATGTGCGCTTAGTGATTTCCTTTCGACCAACCAGTTTTAAACCAAAAGATTTAATCAAGAAAACCTCGAAGCAATCGAGCGGTTCTGAAAGTGACAGCATAAAGGCAAAGAAAAGTCCTAACAAAAGAAGCAGTGGGAAACTGAAGAGTAACAAATCAGTAGATGAAATACCAAAAAAATGTAAATCATCAAAAAATAAACCGAAAGGTTCATTAAAGTTGCCAACCAAAACGGAAACTCATTCCACTGATAATGTAAAAATATCACGACAATGTGTGAAAAAGCCAATAATAGAAGTGGAAGAAATAGAAGACGATGATGAAGATAGTTGTACTGTGAAATCAAAAACACAAAGTAAATTAAACTAGTTCTTTTTTAATTAATAGCTTCCATATTTTGTTCATACACTTAATGACTTAAGAATTGAATGGGAAAAGGATAACAATTCAACTTCTCACGTTTTCAGCAAAATAAACAAATCTGTGACCACCTGGCTTAAAAATAATGAACGAAATTGTTTCGTACACTACATATGTCTTGTTTGTTTTTAATTTTTTTTTTATCCATTTGGCTTTATTTTCCTTCCACCACCAGTGCCATCTTAATGCTTGGGCACACCCATAATATTTTCTGAAAGCATGCGGTTAGGTAATTGTGTCCCTAATCAATCAGCATTCATACACAAACATACATGTAGTGACTGATGATAGAGTAAACAAAAAAGACAATTGTCTTGTGTTTGTAATAACCAAGAGGGCCTGACGATATTTATTTAAGATATTTATTTTCTAATCACACAACAAAATAGAGTCTGAGCAAATTTTTTGTCTCAGACCCGATCAGAGGTTAATCCGTCACTACCCATATGTCAATAATTAAAGCTGTTGGAGTGTTATTGTACAGTTTTGTAATCTTATCCTTTTTCCATTCATCCAATTATTCATTAAAATTTTGATGCTGTTGTTTGAGAAGTTGGTGACATCTTCGGAGGCACAACATACAGTAGTGTATCCTTCTGCAAACTTTATGACCCTTTGTTTCATTTTCTACCATCTCTGATTTTCATCGAACTTAAAAAGTTTCATGAATTCTATATTTTCATCTGTTCACACTTTTTTTTAAGGTAGGGACATATGACATATGAAATGAATGCATCTTAATCTAAATTTCTATGGGACTAATAATTCCCGAGATATCGGCCAAAATTCGAATTTCCAAAATATGCTATATCTCGAAAATGGTAAGTCACAGTAAAATGGAACCAAAGTAGTTTAATAGCACATCTTAAATCCATAAATTTTCGTATTGACCAATGATCAATACGGTCACTATCTAAAAATCATAATTATCTGATTTTAATGTGACTTATACATGTGCATATACTCTGTACATGGTCATAGACTCAATAATAAAGATAAATTTGAAAAATTGGACCAATCTTTACAAAGATATAAACTTTTAAGTTCGTTCTGGTAATGGTAGCTTGCTCATTCTCGTCTTGTTTAATATTTTATTGAAGATAAAATCAGTAATTAGAATTGCAACAAGACTTTTACGTTTCACGCATGACGGTTTATTGTTGAATCTTCTTGCAGAAACTGCGGCCACTTTGTGTGTGATATCACTGACTTCTCAGTCTAAATAGAACAGAATATAAATAGAAATCTAATTAGTAATCAAACTTCATTGTATTTTAATTTTTATGTTAACTACAATGCCGGTTCGGTGGCTAAGAATGTTAAGGCAGTGTTGCATCTAGTTTGAATGGTACAAATATCCTGTCATTTTTCATTGGATTTATTTAAAATAATCATTGTAATGTGCACTTATATCTCTAACTTGCCCTAGTTTCTGACCAAAATGTGCCCTATTTATTGTTCACTTCCTTGCCCTGCCATTTTAATAGATGCAACCCTGTAAGCCCAGGTCTTGTCATTCGAAACCAGCAGGTTTGAATCCTCTGAGGGCATGCATATTTGTTTTTGTTCCTTTACTACAAGCTTGAAAGACCAACTAAAGCCTCAATTGGCTGATCCCCTGCTAGGCTAAATTTCAATGGTAATTTATCATCCCGGTCACCAGAAAAGGTAAAAGAGGAATAGAAAAGAGAGAGATATCCAGAGCGATGGAAATGGGCAGGTATATAGGGGAAGTGTGTTTCCCTACCTCATATCCATATGCCTCATTGATCTTAACACACCACTAATTCCTAAAGCATAGCTCTAGTTCCTAAAATCCATTTCCTTATGTTATTTTATTAATGTTAAAATTAAATTCATCTATGCAGTTGCTGCTAAAACTAGCACCGAAGAGTGGAGTTCAGATGATGATTTTGAAGTGAAAGTAGTTCGGGTGAATAATAGTAAGTATGTAATTAACTTTCAACCTAAGCTAACACTATTGTCTTGAAATTTAAAAAAAAATGAAGTATCAATGTATTAATTTAAAGTCATTTTACATTCTAAAATTTTATATAAAATGTTTCTTTTTTGTGTTTTAAATCTAATTATCAGCAGATTTTTATTACTGTTTACTTCAGCTATGAATGCATCGGCACTCAAATCATGAATGTAGTCTTGTATTAATCTGAGCTGCTGCATGAGGGTGTGCATATTGTGCCCAGCATACAAAATTATTGTTAATATCGTCTTACCCTGCATAGCTAAGGTTCCTCAATAGCTGCAGCAATATTTGCATCTGAAGTTCGTTGAATTGATGAATGTTAACTGTCTAGGATTAATATACTTTTGCACAAGAGTGCTTGGCATCCTAGCGGTCCATTTGCTGGTGACTGGTGGTAGGTTCTGTTGCAATATTGCTATAAAAGGGAAATTACAGGAAAATTTAAAACATTTTATTAGCGTTTTGAAATAGTTTTATCTCAAAAATAAATGTTAATTGTAATGCATTATTATATTTACACAAAAAAATTTCCCCCCACGTAACGTCTCGTCCCAATTTTCGAATTTGAAAACTCTGGTCACCTTAGTTTAGGGCATTTGGACATAGCCGTGCTGTACCATGTCTGCAATGGCCCAGTCGGTAAAGGCAAAGAGCTAGATGCTGATGGTCCCTGGTTCAAATCTAGACTGCAGAATCTTTCCTTTCATTTTTGGTCTAAACATGATGACCTAGTATGTATCAACCATCCATCTCGTTTATCACTGGTATATTTTAATTTAAGAATAAGCTTTAATTTTATTGCATAATCTAGGATTAATTGAATCTTTTCTACCTATTTTTAATAATATAACTCACTGGTTTCGCTAGCTCGTTACAGGGTAGGGACTGCAAGGGGACTATCCATACGTTCGCTAGTAAAGGTTTTTGATGTGGATGAGCAAACGCCAAATCTAGACCAAACAAAACAGAACGGCACAGTAGGGTATAAGATATACTAATCAGTAATAACATATATTCAAAAAGGTCTGTTCAAAAGTTCCAGAACATTGCATGCCTATAATTACTTTTATAGACTTTCAGGTAGATAACTTGTCATCACATGAATCTGATGAATAACTTCCCATTGTTAAATTTTCGATAAGTAGCTTAGTTTATGCATATTGCTTGTTTATGTAAGGTCTGAGCATCCTGTGATTTTTTTTTCAATTTTCACGATTAGTGACTTATGCATTGAAATACTGTGCCAACTGGGGAAAACATTCATAGAAACCCATCAGATGCTTCAACAAGCCTATGTTTTGTGCCAATCGATATATCATTTGTGCCAGTCACTACTTAACAGTTGAGGGAACTAGTTGGACAAATGCAACATTTCAGTAGGATCTTGCCATGCAATCCTGACTGAACACTTGAACATGTATTGAAAACTTAAACAAGAACAAGGAATTAAGTTTCATTTAATTTCATTGATTGTACAAATGTTTTTTTGTCTTGTTTTAGTTTAATTTTATTTACATGTATTCATAATAGAAAAAGCTTTTTCTGTTATAACGAGGTGCGATCAAAATGTTTCGGGACTGGTTCCGCATCTTTCCAACAAATGGCAGCACAAGTTCGCATATACAGTTTTTTGGATAGCCCTAACATTCATAAATCAGTTTTTCAAAAGATTATGTTTCGTGTGCATTGGGGACTGAGAAAATACTGCTATTAACCCTACGTGTGTGAGGTCTTCTACGATTTTTTCATGAACATTAAATTTGAGAACTATCAAATTTGAGCAACGAGCAATCTGAGGAAGGACAACAGCGAAAATGACCAGATCTATGGCGTTAAAAAAACTGGATGCTCCACCACGACAATGCACCCTCTCACCGAGCTTTCCTCACACAAGTTTCTTGTGAAAAACAACATGATTTCGCTTCCACACCCACCCTGCTCACCAGATTTGGCTCCTGCAGACTTTGCCCTCTTTCCAAAAATGAAGATCCAGTTGAAAGTTCACCGTTTTGATACGATTTAGCAGATCCAGTGCGAATCGCAGAAGGTGCTTGACTCATTTCAACAAAAAGACTTTCAGGACACATTCCTGAAGTGGCAGGAATGCTGGACTCATAGCATGGCTTCACAAAGGGACTATTTTGAAGGGGACACTGTGTAAATGTATTTAAATAAAGTACTTTCTCTTAAATCCCCAGAAGTTTTTGATTGCACCTCGTATATGTGCACATCTTTTGATGAATTTGTTAATTGTTTATTGAAATAAATGTTTTTAGATTTAAAAAACAATAGAAAAATCAAATCTGAAGATGAAGATGAGGTGGAAACCAAAAATCAACATTCTGGAATCAATTTCTGGATTGAGGTGATTCAAAAGTAGTTTTTTTAAAATTAATGATAATCCCAATATAAACTTAAGGATATCAAAATTTAGTAAAATGATTTTTTTTTTAAATTTTTTTAAATTTTTTTTTTAATTAGGTATATTCAGATACTGAAAAAAGGTGGATTTGTATTGACTGCATTTCAAATGAGATAGATTGTGTTGTGAAAATGGAAGCCCAATCAGGGGAAGCATTTTCCTATGTTGTGGCTTTGGACAATAACAACAACGTGAAAGATGTTACTCGAAGATATGCAGAGGACTGGTCAACACAGACTCGCAAACTTCGAGTTGAGGATGATTGGTGGGAAGAAACACTTAATCCTTTCCGAGGTCCTAAAACAAATAGAGACACAGAAGAGGATTCGGCTTTACAAACACAGCTTCTTGAACGCCCTCTACCATCTACAATAGGAGAGTAAGTGGATAAAATTTAGAATTAATGGTGATTTATTGTTAATGGACATCTCGGTTAAGAGACATGTTTTCAATCTCTAGATATAAAAATCATGAACTCTATGTTCTCAGAAGGCATCTTTTGAAATTTGAAGCTATCCATCCTCCTGATGCACCTCCAGTAGGTTTCATTCGTGGTGAACCAGTTTATGCTCGAGAATGTGTTAAAACACTTCATTCCAGGGAAACCTGGCTTAAAGAAGCACGAATGATCAGAATTGGAGAACAGCCGTACAAAATTGTAAAAGCTCGACCAAAAAGAAATAAGGTAATTTTTTTTTTTAATAAATTGCTTGAACATAATGTATATAAAATAAACTCTTCACTAGTAAAGAAAGACAACATTTCCAAAAGAAACACCTTTATACTTTGCTTCTGCAAAGAATTAAAAAATTTTAAAAATTTAAAATTTTTAAAATGTTGCTGTTCAAAGTGTGCATCATTCTTACAAAAAAGCAGTGGCCAGACAATCCTCAACATTCATGTCAGCAAACAAATTGTTGCCGTGTTGCCATTGCGTACAGAAGCATCTTGGAATTTGTTACAAATGTTTTCTGTTGATTCCAGGTGATTCTGTTTCAGCCTTCTCGGTTTCTGTCTATCAATCAGCATAGTCTATCACAGTGAATTCAGTGGTTAACTAATTTTTCAATTATTTTATAAATTTAATGAGTATAAATAGTCGTTCTACTCTCAACCCTCTGGCCTAGGAATAGGCTTCCTCTTTGAAGTCTATCTCCAACACCTAGAATGTACCTCCTTTCTAATTCCACTATAATCTCTTACACCATTACAATATACTAATAATATTTAATTCTCACACTATCGCCCCTACTGCTATATCCATTATTTTTAATTCCTTCTCCCCCTTTAGCCAGTTCATGTCCGAAACCAAAGTTAATAAATCTATTCCTTTCCTCGACATTCTCATCACTAATGACCCCGTCATTCATCACTTCTCTTTCTCTATTTACAGTAAACCTACCACATCTTCTAACCTAATCCACCACATCACATTCTTCCCATAAACTTGCTTCTCTCTGCTTCCTCATAGACTGTGCTTTCAAGCTACCCCTCAACCCATCTTCTCGTTCCTCTGAATTCCGCATTATCCGTTCCCTTGCGTCTACAATTGGTTTTTCTTCCTCTGCCTTTTCCTGTCTATTACGTCGCAGAAAACTCGCCCTTCTCAACCCTAAACCTCCAGTCCCATTCCTGCCCAAGGAATGGCTTTCCATATCTTTCTTGGTTCCCATTTCTTCCGTCCAACTAATTTCCTTTCTTCGCTTAGCCTCTATATCTCCTTCTGATCTTCCCTGTTCCGTACTTTGAACCTTTTCACCCATACTAATACCAACAACTATTCCTGTTGCCTAGTCTGCGGAGTTTGTGATAAGTTTTACGTAGGATTTTCATCCCGTAACTTTGTTGTCCATTTTAAAGAACATATGACATCATTCCAGAAGAAAGATGATAAATCCCATTATGCCAATCACCTCGCCATCACTGGACATGCACCAAAGAAATATCCATTCTCCATCTTTGTAATGACCCTTTTCAAGACTGTGACTATGGAACCCATAGAGATTTTCAAAGCCAAGAACTCATCCCCTGATCTCCTCATTAACTATCAAATGGATTTTGACATTTTTTCCATTCTTAATTTCTGTCTCAAATTTACTGTAATACTTTATCTTGTATTTTATTTTATTTTCTTGACACTTTCTTTATTCAATTTTGCCTGTCAGTTATTTGATATACAGTCGTTAGTTTTCTGCTTTCATCCAGTTTGTTGTTCCCAATCTCTTCTTTTCTTTTGCTGTATTCTTAGCTCCTCAGTGTATATCTGTGATTCTACCTTTATCCAGTCATTATATCCAAACTTTATTACTTTGCCTTTGTCCTGCCATTCATTGTATTTTATCCAATTAAATTACTCCATTGTACCATAATTCTGTATATAAGGGTGAGAAGCCTCTACTGTATTTCCGGGAATAAATGGCAAAACTAGTCTGTGAATTCTGTTCTCCCTTTATTATATTGTCTTAAAGTATTTACCAATTTCAGTGGTACTTGTTTTAATGTTTTCAAAAATGATTCAAATGGATTATCTGATAGGACCATTTTAGCCTCTCGGTAGTGGTTATGTCATTCCTTAATGGTTTATTTATCATTTATTTAGATTATGCTTATAGTTTTATGGGGTTTTTACGTAAATAATTTCCCCCTTCTCTCCGTCATTTGTTTAGTGGACAGGAGAAATGGAGAGTAACTTGCCATTGGAAGTGTATGGCATTTGGCAAACAGAAGAATACATTCCACCTATAGCAGCAAATGGTAAAGTTCCTCGAAATGAATATGGAAATGTTGAACTCTTTAAACCCACAATGTTGCCCATTGGAACAGTGTTGTTGCAAGGTTAGCTGTCATCCTTTTTTTTTTTTTTTTTTTTGTTTTTGGATAAAGATTATTTTAATTAATGTAAATTAAAACTTACATTAATATAGTAAGGGCTTTATACAGAATCTTCATAATTTAAGATGATCAAATTCTTTAAACTATTTTTCACTTTTCATTTGTTTCTTTCATGCAACAAAGCAGCATATTATATTACACTGCTGCCCTTCTAAGTCGCGAATGTTTGGAGCCAAGATTTCACCGCCCGAGACATAGCGAGTTAGCTGTTCCGTGACAGACGGTGCCACCTTCAATAGTACTATGTTTAAATGACAATAACACGATCATTTCATCTTTAATAGGTTTTAATGGCATAGTAATTATAAGCAATAAAATTTTCTCATTAATACTATTTATCATACATGTATTTTTTTAAATACAAAAGCAGAAGAAGAAAAAAACAACATACAAGCGTAATTATGATGAATTTTGAACATACGGAAACATAGCCCTGTTTCGTCGCAGTTTTATATTTAGGCGCTTTCTATATCTGCTGATCTGGATTCACTAGACATTGCTAGCTGACACATCCGTGGCGTTTTTTTCCATCGGGTAAGCCAGCTGTTACTTGCCTTGAAATTGTAGACTTCAGATAATCTGTGATGCTCTTCTAAAGATTTTTTCAACATCTCAGCTTTCTTCGTATTATCTCGCCAGATATTGGGGTTCCTATCGCTTTCTGCTGCATGAACCACTAGGATCCTTGTCTAGTCCCTTAATAGCAATTCCCCGTTTGATTGGATCAAAGTAGGCCTACTGTATTGCACGAAAGCAGAAGACAACTGAAAGATCGTCGTAAATTGATTGCCTCAAAAGGCCCTCATTCAAAGAGCCGATGAGAACATTTTTATATAGCTCGCCCTTCTCAGAGTCAATGACTAACATTGTTGGATGGCTAGCCTTCCTCATGTGCATACAGTAGAGTCTACTTATAAGAGTAGTCCAGATTTAAGAGCAGTTTTCTCCCTCCCTCTGAAAAAAAAATTAAAAAAAACAATTATAATTTTATAACGTCCATTTTACAATACAATTGGTTTATTAATGTTTAATATATAATCGATTTTCATCCTTTCGGACATCATCAGTTATATATCCGAAAGGATGAAAATCGATTATATATTAAACATTAATAAACCAATTGTATTGTAAAATAGACGTTATAAAATTATAACTGTATACACTATACAATACAACGTGTGTAAAATAATGAATCTTATAAAAAAAACAAAAAAAAAAACGGGTCCAGCCATTGACCGTGACTTATCCAATTTCGCGACGACTTTTAGAGGGGCAGCAGTGTATTATAGAGGATTACCCTCATGATACAGTCATACACCGATACAATTGTACAGTTTCAGTTTCTTGGCAAGGTTCTAGCTACACTGGTCGGTACTGGTCATGCACGCATTGCGACCACCACTATAAAAATTACCAATTCCGCAACCAACACTATAAAGTTAAATATGCATTATACCATGTAGGTTGTAAGGTATCAGTAAGCTTTAAAATAGACCTCTGATATTCCAGATGCTACACAATGGTAGCTGATTACCACTCTTGTTGTAATATAAACTCTCGTTTTTCTCTGTAAAACTAACCAGCACTCAGCAGTGTCTAGCTAGATCCCTAATTAGTGTCAGTGTTGGGTGACAACAATGTGGACCTAGAATGAAATTGAGCAATTGTTTCTACAAATAGTCCTGGCAATAAAACCACCATTGGAATGATTACTTGTCGATACTACAAAGATATGGCTACCTAAACTACTACATGTTTACTCCCATGTTTGACAGTTGGACTAGATAATTAACACTGTAGATTTCCTTGAAGGTTTCCTATTGCATTCAGGTATAATGTAAAAATGATGACTGCTTGGGGAATTATATTCGCTTTCTAGTCATCTGCTGTAAATTTTAGGGTTGTGACATCATCTTTTTTTTTTATTTTAATATTGTTGTTTCTGATTAAAAGTTTTGGAATTGTCGCTCATCTATGGATAATGCTCGGTGTGGTTTTCTTTAAGTTATTTTTTTGTAAATAAGACCTTCCAGCAGTTCTGTGTTGTATTACGAGAGGCGGTCATAAAGTCATTACAATCAACATGAAAGAATGATCGCTTCTGAAAATGTATGATGCCACTGGGAAGCGACATCCCTCGAGTGCTGGAGGATATAAAGCCTCATTGGGTGCACTACCACTAAATGCCATCAGAGCGTCAAAAGCAACATAGCTCAGCCCGTCGGAAAATTGGAGGTGCGAGGCGTGATAAGTTTCCTGCCCATTTGAAGGGAACAACACCAAACAAATCCATGAGGAGTTAGTAGCCGTTTATAGTGACAATGCCCCATCGTACGAGACAGTTGACATGTGGTGTCGACTTTTGTAGTGCAGACAGACAAGCATGGATAGCAAACCTCAGAGCGAATGCCCTCCATCTGTGACAAGCCACAAACTGCGAAGTAAGTGTAGATGATAGTCCTCTCAGATCGCCGTATCACCATGAAACAGATCAAGGTGTTTAAATGGGTCAGACATTCCGCACGTGAGAACATGCACTTTGTGACAGAGCTAGGATTTGAAGTATTGCCCCATCCGCCATATTCTTTCAGCCTGGACCTAAATGACTTCTTCCTCTTCCCTCACCTGAAAAACCCGCTTCGTGGATGGCATTTCCAAGACGACAATGAAGTCTTCGAGAGGGAGCAGTTCCTCAACAGCCAAAAGGAGGATTTCTATAAAAGTGGCATCTAGCAAGTCGTCTGTCAATGAGAAAAGCGCATGGCCCTGGAAGGACTGACACTACCACCGTGCAGCGTCATCCCATCTCTGTCTTCCGGCTGATTGTAATGACTTAATGACTGCTCCTCATAGATATCATTACATAATAATCTGATATCATTGTTCAATCCATATTAAAGACATATCAATCTAAAAAGTCATACAACGTTTTAACTACAGTTCCAGGATTAAACCGTGTTGCTCGTAAGTTAGGTATTGACTGTGCTCCAGCAATGGTTGGATGGGATTATCATAGTGGAGGATCACATCCTATGTAAGAAATGTTTATATATATTAATTTTGAAATGTATGCTTTACTTGAGTTATAGCAGCTCTGATGCCTGTAATATTTTCTTTAAGATTTGATGGTTGGGTAGTTTGTGAAGAATACCGAGATACGTTAATGGATGCATGGCATGAACAACAAAAGATCACAGAGCAAAGAGATAAAGAAGTAATATAATTTGCAGTTATATCTAATCTTATTTTTTAACTTATTAATAAGGTAGCATATTGCCTTTATTTTAATTTATTTGGTGTCTGAAAAAATTTTGCAGAAACGAGAAAAACGAGTATATGGAAATTGGCGTCGACTGATAAAAGGCCTTTTAATACGTGAACGTCTTAAAGCACGATATAATACTGAAGAAAATTAATAACCACTTTATTTGTTTTATTTGCTGTGTATTATATAAAATGTTTATCATGTTCAGAAAATAAATTGTTTTTTTTTTCTATACTGTATTATCCTTTACTATTATCGTTTTAATGGTATTTAATTAATATACAGATTTTGGAACTATTTTTTTTTCCTTCGCCAAACAAAATTCCATTGCCTCACGATTGTTCTGTTAAAAATATCAGGTCATTCTGACGAGTAGTTTTCAAATTATCGATTTTTGAAATCATAACTTTAATTATAATCATCCTGTAGAATGATGACTGAAAATCTGACACTAGAAGCACCAGTAACAGGAGTTTGCACTGTTAGGTATATTTGGCATAATCATATGACATCTCTAAGCATATCTATCAACTGTTACATTTTTTTACTGTATTCGGATGAGTTGGCAGGCGTCGTAGGACATTTGCTGTTAGGCATGACTGCACCAAACATACAGGTCGTTAAGAATGTCATTACACACAGTCTGTAAAGATCGGTCGGAGGAACATAAGGAAGTGTACTAAAACAAATTTAATCTCCTGCAATGACTGTTGCCGTTTGGCTGCTATTCCATTTTAACAACTGTCCGTCCTTTTTAAGATACCCTGTATGTTAAAGAACTTCTGTGTTTAACTTTTAAAGATGTTGTTTTAATATTTAAAATAGGATAGGTGTTTATTCTTTTTAAGTTCTATGGTTTGGATTTTGCATCTACGCATATTTTTTTCCAAAATGAGCTAGTAACTCATTTAAATGATGTTTTATGCACTTTTAGCCCTTCTGGACCTCATACCCATATTGTGCATATAAATGCATATTTCTGGTTTTATGCATAATTTTGCATATGAAGGCATATTTAAAGTTTTAACCAAATGCAAAAATCGAGGGAAGTGCTTTCAGATCTGTTTAATCGAAGGATTTTGACCCCATCAACAGCAACACATTCATTGACGTCAAATTTAGTTGACTGGTCATCGCCATCATATGTAGTTTTCACTTTTTCCACTGCGGATAAACACAACGTCAACTAGAAGCACCAGCTTGGTTAGGAAAGACAAGAATGAATCCTCGTACTTCAGAAAGAGAGAAAAATCTAGTCATAGGTACAGATGTCAACAGCTTTGAAAATGCAGAAAATACTGCTCTGAATAAAGCCAAGAAAGCTTATGGACAAAGAAGCTGTAGCCCAGTTGGCTTTCATTCAAAGCACATATTGGCGGCAGCCTTGTCAACCTTCTTAAGGAGATGGAAGCTGAAGGGATGTTACTTACAACCAATACAAAAAATCAACAACCTAAAACAATGCGGTTCTGTGACCTGGATCTAAGCGTAAGGCAATAAGAGAAAAACTGGCTGCAGTTCTCAAGAGGTGTCCAGCATGGGAAACCTTAGAAGAAATTTTAAAGGCTCTGGAAGGAGAGACATCTAATTTAGGTTCACACTCCCAACGTGGTGGGTGTCCTCAAATATTTACCAGATCGTTCTCCATACTAAAAAATTTACTAGCTGAAAAAATAGGCTAAATTTTTCTGTAGAACATTTTGAAAAAATGTTGAATGTTCTGGTCGATAAATTTGAATTTTTACTATGGTTTAATTTTTTCGTTTTTATCGTCCATTTTGATGACAATGAGCAACACATGAAAGTAAAATTTTGTGCACATTTTGGCTTTTTTTTTTTAGTGTGCACAAATCCGAACCCTAGTAAGTTACCATATATTTGAGCAGGATATGAGAATGACAACCAATCTTTAACCTGGTATTTACATAAAATATATTTTATTTTTGTACAACAAATATATATAATACATATTAATTTAAGATAATGCCATTTTATTTATTGTATCACTATAACTTAATTTATTGTAGGATTGACTTATATTTCCTTTCTTGGTCTTGGCAGTTCTTCAATAATGATTGGACTAGAAAGAGAATTAAAATGGCATGAGATTAATCAGTGTACAATTTCTTAAATATCTAGATAAATTTAGAGATTGTTAGGCCCTGAATGTTAATTAATTTAGTATAAAAGAGAATTCTTGAAACAAAAAATGAAAACTTATATGAACAAATATTTTTAGAGAAAGATTTTGATTTTTAAAAATTGTTTATATCTAAGCAGAGATAATTTTTTTATGTTGTTTATTTTTTTGTGTGTTGTTTACTAAATCTATTTCTTAGTGGTTTTGATTTCTCTAATAGTACTATTTATTCAGCACTTGTTATCAATGGTATAATTATGTTCTGCGAAAGAGTTTGCATTTAAAATTTAAAAATTTTCAATTAAATTCTAGGTAAGACTAAAGGAAAAAAACTAATTTGAAGAGAGTTCTTTATATTAATCTTAATCCGCTATTTGTTATCAGAATATTTGGTACATGTGTGTTTTAGTATACCAAGACTCATACTAATTCACGCTTCATTAATACTTACGGAAAATAAAGATAAACTTTATGAAATGTTAACGCACTAGCAGCATGTATTTCTAGTTCTGAGTTATCCGTTGCTAAAATGTTGGTTATATGGAACGCTACGCTGAAAGCTGACATCTTAAGCCCAAGTCTTAAGTGTAAAGTGCTTAAAATGTTAGCTTTCAGTATAGTGGTCCGGATAACAACTTTTTAGTGACAGATAACTGGGAATTTGCATAAGAAATTATACTGAATGTATATACTGCTAGTGCGTTTACGTTTTGTTAAGTTTTATCAAGAACATCAGTTCTTGGTTTTATCTTTATTTTCCTTAAGTATTAACGAATCCTGAATTAGTATGAGCCTTGGTGTACTAAAATACGTGTACATTAATTTTTCAGAAAACAATACATTTAAGATTGGCAATAAAAAAAATTATGAGTCATTAGCCAAATTATACACTCCAAAAATATATTGAAATGGTGGAATGGTACATTCGCCATTCGCACATGCCTACTACGATTTGGCCATGAAATGGAATCGAAAAAATAAAATTTTTTATATTAGAGGGGGGG
>JAHWFO010034948.1:562003-583957 GCA_023313115.1 Rhysida immarginata | reverse complement strand
CTGCTATAATATAGGTGGACTCTCATTATAACGAACACTGTTATAACAAATTAATTTAGAAATCCCATGAAATTGTAATTGATTTAATGTAAAAAAAAATTAATAAATAAAAGAGAAAACTCTTAACGAATTTCGATATTACGAATCTTTCAATATAACTAAATTTTGCATTCCCCACAATACATTTACTGCATTTTTATAACAAACTTTTGGCCGAAATATTACATGTGGTAGGATGCTACTTCCGTTTTTGACCTACATTATTTGTGATAAAAATAATAATTTGCAAGGGTGAGATCTCTTATTGCGACATTAACTTAGTAATCTTCATAATCACTCTTTAAATATAACAATATTTAATATCTGACTACATTGAAAAGAATTATTTGCACTTAATATCTGTATGTCTTTTAATAATGTTTCATTATGCTGATATTCTCGATGAATTTCAGAAAACGGTGCAGCCATTTCGCTATTGGCTGTTGGGTTGAAAACCTAGATTATCTCTGACATCGCACCATCATCACACGTGAAGCAATCACTGCTTCTAAGCACACAAATGCTACCCAATAAGATCCCATATTGGAAATCCTCGACAGTAGCACCAATCAGATGCACGTCAGTAATTTCTACTTTAAAAGATTATTATCAATCAAAAGAAAATGTTCCTGATTCCATTATAGATAAAATTGATGACATTGAAGCACATATTGCAACAACTGCTTGCAAAAAGTCTAATGCAAATAAAAATATTGTCATATTATGGAAATAAATGATTTTTTTTTATGATCGATTTATTTTTTTGTTTTTATCCCTGTTATAATGAACAGATATTTTTGGGGCCTTAGCTGTTTGTTATAACAAGGGTCCACCTGTAATTCGAAAATAGCTCATCGGAGCCAAACAAGTCATTTACCAAAATAAGTCATCTTTATGGGAGGAGTTCATACATGTCAAATTTATTGAGTTTGGTTCGCTAGAATGATTGCTATAGCCATTTCTTCATTTTTATAAAAAAATTAATCTCTCTAAAAAGGCTTAAATCATTTAAGGTATAAAAAATATATCAAACCACAATTTAAGGTATCCTGTAAGCATGAATATTTATCAGTTCTGCTATTTGCCATTTCAGAGGAGTTAGCTGTACAAAATTGGTCACATACCTAGACGGAATTTTTTTTTCTTCAAGATTTAAACATATCTTCTCGAATAAGTTGTTAAGTCAATTTCAGAAAAAAATAATTTTTTGAGTTTGGGGAAACCAGCACATATGCCTTCACTCTTAGTGAGTGGTAGGCCAAAAAAGACGAACAGTATTACCTTATTGTAATCTGTGGGGGGAGGCTGTGGCCTGGTGGGCTTTCACTAAAAAACACAACTTATGTGAAGTTAAGCAACATCAGGCACGGCTGGTCACTGGATGGGCGACCATCAGTGATAGATAATCTTCACACCCCCCCCCCCCCCCGGCTGCTGCGACCATCATGCAGCAGTCGTCAATCCAGGTCCATCTAGGGACCCAACTCTTCGGCCTCTGGCCATACAGGCCCTGGATGGACGTACTGGATCCCAATTAATAAATAAATAAAAAAATAAATAATAAAAATAATATTAAAAAATATGAAAATACGAAAGGATTTCTCCTGAAAGAACCTAATGCACTATTAGCATTTTGATTTACCAAAATATAAATAATGTAAGTGTTCGGAGTGTGCATCACCTCACTTTAGACAGTGTCCATATCATTCTGTTTCAATATCAGTACTATATATATTTGGTGAGTACTGCACTGCACTTTGTTCTTACATGGTTCCTATTGTTTTTTAGAAATCTTAAATAAGGAGTTCTTAAGGACTTCTGAGAGATTTTTTAAGGACCCTTTTAAGAATTTTTTTTTCATTGTACATGAATTAAATTACGTTTAACTAAAAATTAATTTAAATTCCTACATGCATAAAATTACAATTTATTAATAAATGAAGTATATAAAATTTATTACAATTTTATTTATACATAAAATGTTAACAGTTTTTTAAATGTGTTGTTTATCAGATATTTCGGTATTTAAGTCTTGTATCTCTTTTTCAATTTTTTTAATATTATCTCTCAAGTCTTCACATTTAATGAAATGGTCGACACTTCTTAAAGCTTTTGCTTCTTTTGCAACTTGAGCAACAGAGTTGTTCAAGATCAAAAGATCACATTCTAACTTTTTTCTTTTAACTGTAAGCAAATCAATATTTTCATTCTTTTTTATCTGATCTTTTTCTCTTTCTCTTTGTAAATGTTCCATATACTGCTGACAAGCTGATGATACTGATGCTCGAAGCTCCTCTGTAATTTCAATGTTTTCAACACCACCACAATATCTTACGTGGTCACAAGTAGTCCTAAGGTCTGTGTAAGTTTCACACACTATATTTTCGACTTCAAATTTTTTTGTTAACAGAAAAGCCACGTTCTACAGTAGCCTGGCCTTTGGATAAAATCAGAAGGATTTTTGAAATATTCCAAATATCACAATATTCCTTTTTTGCCATGAGGAAAGTAAGAAATCCATCAAGAAATTTTGAGGAGAGAAGTTGGAAAAATCTGATGCTGCAGACTTTACTTCATTGTTAATAAATTCTTTGAATTGCAGCAAGATTACATCACCCTTTTTCTTCTTTTATGTAGCTAGAACACACCAATTCTGAAAGTACGTTTTTCATTTTTGAATAACACTTTTCTGGATTATTGAACATCAGTTTTGGATTCAGGCAAGCAATATTTCTCACAAGTGAATGATTGATGGGACACTTGTATGCAGTATACTTTAACATAGTCAAAATAAATTTTTGGCAATCATATTTAAAGATCAAAATTTCTTTCTCATGTGTTTTTTTAGATTTCTGCAGTACTTCTTAAGGACCATATAATGAATAGTCAAATTTAAGGACTGTTAAGGTAAAAATAAGTACTTTTTAAAAACCTTTTAAGGGCCCTTAAAAGTTAAAACTGAAAATAAGGAGTTCTTAAGGACTTTTAAGGACCTTACGAACCATGTCTTAAGGATGATACAATAAGCCCTGTCTAGAGTGGTTTTTAAAATAAAAAAATAGAAAAATAATAAATGTTTTAATACTTACATTTCCTCATTTGAATTTATCTTCAGTACATTTGAATTTCCTTTCAATTTAGAGGTAATTTCTGTTTGACTATTGCGGTAGTCTGCAGCTGGAACTTTGATTGTAACTTTGTTTTCATCAAACCTTGAAACAGTTTTAAGTCCACCCATATCGCTGACACTGCTTGTCTCAATGACTGCTGTTGATTTTTCTGGACCGTTCTTAATTATAGTTGTGTAAGTTGTGCAGTTATTTTTTTCAGGTATTTTCTCAAAAGAATTTCTCTTTGGCAAAACATCATTCTGCTTAGGAATGTTGTTCAAAAATGCAAATCTGTTAGGTCTTCGATGGGTATCACTGTCACCGTAAGTACCTATTGTCACCAGTGGGCCTCTTCTTGTCGGTTTGATTTCTTTTGGACGTGGTATTGAAAAAGAATTATCAGTCTTTGAAGAGATGAAACTATTATTCTGCCTTG
Source organism: Rhysida immarginata (assembly GCA_023313115.1). Lineage (NCBI taxonomy): Eukaryota > Metazoa > Arthropoda > Chilopoda > Scolopendromorpha > Scolopendridae > Rhysida > Rhysida immarginata. The sequence goes on along the minus strand of JAHWFO010034948.1, from coordinate 580,372 downwards.
CTCCAGGTATTAAAGCATTTTCAGTGCTCTACAAAAAAATTAAAAAAATTCAATTAGTTCCTTCTCGTTCAGTATTAGGGATGGATTAATTTTTAAAGATGTCAACAAAAATAAGGTATAAGGATAAATTTTTAATTGAGTTTCATTTTTATGTTTTTTTTATGAAACATCTGAGAAAATTCAGTAAGATTTAATTTTAAAAATTAGAATTTTTCTTACTCCATTTGCTGATGTTCCATTTTCAAGTTGCATATTCTGCATATTTTTATGGACTTGTTTGAATTCCTCGATCAATTGATCTATATAAAAATGATAAAAATTAATCGTATTTTTAATAACATAAAAATTCCTCTATAAAGCTATGTTCGCACTACTCCTTGATCACGGTTAAGTAATCATGGTTACCCCTTGATCATGATCAACAGGAACTGTGCAGCCTACTTCAGTTAACAAACCGTGTTTTCAGCTCCGTTAAGAGTTGGTTAGCATCAAGAACAGGAATATAAAACATGGCAGCTAAACGGAAGCGCATTAGTGAGTGGTCTGATGAGGAAACCAAAGTCTTTATTTATGTTTGGGGAGAAAAATTTTTCAGAAGTGAGAAAGGCTAAAATGTAACTGCCACTTATACGAGCACTTATCGAATGTTTTGCTACATGGTCAATGCATCCATCATACTTTCACTTGATAACAGTAATTTCCCTTGGATGCAGTGTGAACAAGTGTTTGATTAGCTAACCAAGATTAATTAACCATGATTAACTCAAAGTGTGAAGATAGTATTAGCACAGTTTATAATTAATTATCAATTTTCATTTAATATAATGTTTAGGCTTGGTCTTGACCTAAATAAACTGAGCCAGTTCTTTCTATAAAAGCCAGTATATTGTCTTATATACAGTATGTCCCACAAAGGACTCCCTGGTTTTAAGAGTAAATATCTTGGAAACAGGGATCGATAGAAGAAGGAAACAAGTGGTATGTTTATTTCGAAAGCTGTAGAAATCTGATACAGGAGTTTCTAGTATACATGTACTGTGTTTTGTTTGCAAAAGCAACAGAACTTATTTGGTTACCTGATAACCTCATACATTATTAAGTTGAACATCAATGTCATAACCAAAATAATTGGAGATACTGGCATTTAAAAGTTGCTTAGATTATCATAGTACAACTGTATTTTCAAAAATAAATGCTAGTTAGCACATTAAAAAATAAATAAGCACTTTATGCTTAGAAATTGTTGATATCTCAATTATAAGAAACAAAATTTAAAAAAAGCTTTTTTTTTTTTGACTTCAGACAACAATTTTCTTAAATAGGAGATGAATTCTTAAGGATATAAAAAAATGTGCATTATCTTCATCATACCATGTTGAGCCATTTTTTTCATGTCTTCAGCCATTTTTGGTACATTTACAGTAATACCTTCAAATAAAAATTAATGTTTTATTGTGATATTAATTTGTTATTAAATATAATATAAAAATAAAAGTGAACTCTTAAATTTATTTTTTCATTGTTACTTTATTTAGCTACATGTTACCTTTTGAATTAAAACGTATTTCTGCCTTTGTTGGTTTGTTTCCAAGCCCAAAGTTTGCTTTAGGTTCAGTGTTTTCTTTTGGCAGTGGAGGTGGTGCAGGTAATGGGTTGTTATGAACCTCAGCTATCACTGTTCGTTGCCAAATGTGACCTGATCTTTGGTTATTTATCTGTGTTTAGAATGAATGAAGCATTAGGAAATTTGATATTAAATTGTTAATAAATGACTTATTTAATAAACTAGCAATTAATATAATTCATATGTAATAAAGAATTCATAAAAAATTTCTCCTTAAGTAAAACAGAAGAAATTATCTGTTAATAGATTAATAGAATTGAATTAGCAGCATTTTTCTTATTAATGAAAAGAGTAGGTGAAAAGAATATTTCAGGACAATAATGGCTTTTAATTATATAATTTTATTATGAGAAATATTTTAAAACCTGTAATTATATTTTAAAATCAAAGGCCGTTTGTCCTTAGATTAAATCTGTTCAAGTGCATTCGTATTCACATGAAGTCTTCTGGAATCAGACACATTCTAATAACATTATACTATACATTATTCTCGAATAAAATAAGGCCAAATTTCTAAGTCTCCCGAAATTGCCAGTCTGAAAGTTGAAAAGGCCCATATGTATCTTCATACTTATCCATCTCTCTTCCAAAAAGATTTTTGATTTTTATATGGCTGAAGAAAAGTTGGCTGTTCTAGTGGCTAAACAGGCTACACACGAGCAATTAAAACTGACAGTTTTATCGTAATACCATAGTGTTCCCACATGCTCAGTTATAATAGAAATTCAAAACGGCGTGGATTTGGTGGATGCTTAGGCTGTAATCTGTTAATTATTATTGAATGTTGTTACTTTTATTTTTTTATTCATTCTTGTTCACTTCAACAGTTAGGTTAGGTTTCAAAAGTTTTAAGTAGTAGGCAACATCCTTTTTCACTTTGTTGTGATAATCTTTCGATTTTAATTGCTGGTGAGAAGTATCATTCTATAAATGGCAATAAAATCTTATAGCCACTTGTACTGAACAGTTGTTACAGGTTGAAAATTAATTCTCATTCACATCAATATTGATTTTTACAGTAATTTCTGGAGTAGTGACCTCAACAGGGCATCCATAATATGTAATGTCATGTGGCCACTTCATAAGTTAATAAAGCACTAATAAACCTTTCTAATTGAAGGTGCAGCTTCACCGTAATGTTTAGCAAGCTTAGCTTTTGTTTCCTGAGCTCCTTTCCCTTTCAAAAATCACTACACACGAATTCTTTCTCATCCATTTTACATGATAAATGCCAAACACAGAGTAATAGATCTGTTTGGCTGAAAATCAGTGTGTGATCCTTCAACAGTTGCCAGTAATTAAAAATAACTCCAATACATATTGATAGTACCATTAATTATACTTTGCATGGACTTACTAGACACCCGTTGAATATGAAGATCCTACTGTATTTAATTACTCAAGTCAAAAGAAAGGTTTTTAAACAAGGTTATGAAAATTTTATAAAGAAATTCATTACCTGGTTTTCAGTGAGGGTTGAGAAATCATCAGTGATATCACGTTTGAAATGTTCTGTAGTTTGAACTTCCTGATCCTTTAATAAAGGTTTCTCTTGGTTTGACTGCAAGCTGGTATCAATTTTCCCCCATGAATGTTTCCGTAGCTCTTCTTCAGCTGCTTTTCGGATTTCATCTACTACTGAGTCTTCATCTACTTTATCTTCTGTTTCTTCCTCTTCTAAAATATTAGAATTTGTAATGGCTTCTTCACTGTTGGCTTTAGTAATTTTATTGGCACTGTTACTGTTTAATTTCTCATTTATTTCATCAAAATCAGAATGTAACTCTTGCTTTTCGGTTGTGAAGGTATTGTCAGATATTAATTTATTGTCAGTAATTATACTGCCACTTTCTTTACTGAAGTTCTGTTCGTTGTTTTTGAAATTTCTAAAAAGAAAAATGTTCTTAAAATTTCTAAATTTTAACTGTTTTTTTTCCTTACAAAAAGATATCAGAATGTACAAGTAGCATTCAAAAAAGTAATGCACTACAATTTAATTCTCTAAAATTATGGAACATACAACTTTGCAACTTGGGCATTACATTGTTTTCAAAGAAGTCTCCTTTCGTTTCTTTCGCTTTATGCCAGCGTTCCAGTAGAGCATATATCCCCCCTCGGTACCATTTTTAAGACCTTATCATGCAGACACTTTTTAACAGCTACTTGTAACCTGCATCACTGGAAATCTGCCATTTTTAGCTCATGTAACCTTGCAACTTTTCTTAACACAGGCAGAAGGTTCAAACTAGGGATCCTCAAAATTTCAGCCACGTAGTATTGTTCGTATCATAGAAATAAATTATAGTGCATTCCTTTTTGAATGCTCCTTATATGAATAACTTTAATGGAAATGTTTTAAACAGTTAAACTGAATATTTTTCTTGTAGGTATGAAATTATACGATGATACTAATTTCCTATTTGCAACAAGGTATTGAACTGAACATGGCTTAAGACACAAACACGTTTTCACGTAGTAAAACTTTCGTTGCAAATAAAAAAATTACTTTCTTCAGTAATGAGTCAATATGGACCATTTCAACCTGAAAACATTATAATATGAAGAAGCATTTTGGATCATTAAGAAATCTTGAATACAAAACTAGTTTAGATACAAAATCAAGTACTGTATTCAGGTTTTCAAACTGTTTTGTAAATGTAAAATTTCTGTGAATAATACACCCTTGTGCAAATTAAATGAAACAGACAATTTCAAGTCTTGCAGGGATCCTTTTTGCTTTGTTGAAGCAATTACATGTCATCTCTAAGAGTTGTTTTCTTCTTACAACCGCACTTTCCTTTATGTTTAGGAGAAACTGATCCGGTTTCCTGCTTCAACTTGATGACACTGCTGACAGTTCTTAACTTATACCAACCACTGAAGCAATCTCTCAATACGTCTTAGCTGTGTGTTTGTGCAAAGTTATGATCTTCATACGTTTCCTAGGCGACATCCATCTCGAACAGGCGGTCAAATCACATGTGGTCAGATTTAAAATCTGATAAAATACTCTAGTTGCTAACATAATGATAGCATCAGCCAATGTACACTGTGGCGGTCGGACTCTAAAATCTGATATGATACAGTTGCTGCTAATAATGATCGCATCTCCCAACATAAAAAATGATCAAACTGACTTTCAGTTAATTTGCACAAGGGTGTAGTTTATTAAAATGTAAAATTAAAAATGTTAATATTCTGATTTCCTTGATCTTTGATATACAGTCGAATCTCAATATCTCGAATTTCACGGTAACAGAAAAAAATTCGAAATAAAGAGGTTTCAAGATATGGAGGGTTACTTTTAAATTAAGATTTTCAGATTAATAAAGATACTGTGAGGGTACAGAGAAGAGTAGGAGATAAAATATTATGTGCATAGAAAATTGCGCTATGTACAAGTGGTGCCACTAGCGTCGGAAACACAGAAATTGCACATTCTTAAACATCTTCTACGCAATAGAAGATCGAAAAAATTTTTTTGTGAAATTTTTTTCATAATGCATGGGAATTGTCTAAGGAAATGAAATCAAATTCTTTGTTTTCATATAAAAAATTTCTGATAGTGAAAAAATCCTAACTCTAATGTATTTAAATACTTTGATTTTCACTGGCACATGAAGTCAAAATTTGACATAGCGAGGTTTTCTGAGAAAATGTTTTGAGATAACGAAGGAAAATTAGTTTGAATTCATAAAGTGAAAATGCAGGGAAATAAAACTTTTTCTAGATATCGAGGTTCGGCTGCAGAGTTATCTTTTGTTCATTTCTGCAGAAATATTAGTTAGTGAAATTATTTTCCTTTTTCTGATTTCTTTAATTGGTTTGGCTGAAAAATATATTGAAATGACAATAACTATCATAGTAAGGAGAGGAAGCTGTGGAGTAGAAAACCGTAAAAGAAAAAATTTCTTCCTACGTTTTTGGTCTAAGAAGCAGTGTTTTTCCTATTAATTATTGATAATTTATAATAAAAATAGAAAAATTGAATAAGTTTAGGCAAAATTAAAAAAAATAGCCAAGATAATAATAATTTAATGTTTTACATCGCTATCTTGAACAAAGAAAGAAAGGCCAAGGTTGGTTGGTTTTTTTTTGGGTTTTTTTTCCTCTCCGAGTTTTTTGTGTGTTTTAAAACTGATAAGCATAAGTAAATCTAAAGTAATATTAACTAAAAACGTTTATCAATAGGATATATGAAGAAATGATTTTAATTTGCATCTAACAAGGGAACTGCACGGACATGTAATCACGGATTTGGTTGAAATTTTAGGAGGTCAATCTACAACATTTATATACCTTCTGTTTAAAAGAATTTGACTCAGTGGCCTTTTACGTTTATTATTGTAGTGCCAGATAAGGCAAGTGGGAAGAAAGGTATACAACTTAACAATGGTGGTTCTGCCATTTTACTGGTCCGGATTCGATTCCTGTCGTACTGGAAATTTTTTTCGTTTTTTTTCCCCATTATTTTCCCATTATTTTTTCTTTCTTTCTTTTTTTTTTCGCCATTATTATTTGTTTGCACTTTGCATAATAACTTTCACATACGTAAGCAAAATTTTTTCAATATTCTACAATATTGTCAATATGGAAAAATTTTGTACAGTATTTTCACGGATGGTCTTGGCGACCCGTGATTTGGTGGTGATGATTGCACACATACTTTCGATAGTGCGAATAGATCTTTATAGTTTCTTTTTTATTTCATACGCCACGGCAATGACCGTTCATGAAAATATTGTACAATGCATTTTGCAATTTTTTTTGACTTGTGACGTTGCTTATGTATGTGAATGTTATTATACAAATTGCAAACAAATAATAATGGCGAAAAATGCAAAAATAATGGGGGGGGGGGGGTGAAAAAAAAAATGAAAAAAAAATTTCAATACTATAGGATAAACCCGGACCAGTATATCCACAGAACCAGTTGTTAACCACTGCGCTACCACTGTTAAGTTGTATATCTTTCTTCCCATTTGGCTTATCTGGCACTACAATACTAAACATAAAATATTTTATTTTTTTCTCCGAAACGAAAAGCCATTGAGTCAAATCCTTTTACACAGAAGGTAGATTGACCTCTTAAACTTTCAACAAAATCTGTATCGGCCTCGGTGGCTCAGTGGTTGCGTGATCGCCTCTGATGCCCGAGTATGCTGGTTCGACCCCGGCCGAGGACGATGAGGATTTTTTCAGGGGGAAAATCCTGAGATCACGCACTTCCTTCAGAAGGGAAGTAAAGCCGTTGGTCCCGTGTAGTTGTTTGCTGGCTGCACGTTAAAGAATCCTTGCAAGGCAAAATTTGCAGCCCCTATAATGCCGTCCTGAAATGACCATGGCAGTTGAAAAGGACGTTAATACCAAGCAAATCAAACCAACCAAATCCGTGATTACATGTACGTGCGGTCCCCTTGTAAGTTTAATTATTATTTTAAAAAGTGTTTCTGCAATGCAATCTATAAGCTTTATAAAAAGTAATTCTAAAATATTAATTGAAATTTGAGATAAATTTTTTTATTAATGCGTTTCTTATTGGGATTTTGCAAATATTAGGTTATTAAAAAATTCTGTTAAAAAATGTACATTTTTTTTCTTTTAATTCTTTATCAGAATTTAAAAGGGAAACTGCAATTTTTTTGGAAAAATTCTAATTTTGTTATAATAAAAACTTAGGCTTCATTCCAGGAAGAAACTGTTCCTGTCAGGAAATGAAAATAAAAACTTACCCACTATAAATGTTAAAAAACGTTCAAGTACTTTATTTGATATTTTAAATTAAAATTATTTAAGATATATAAAATGATATATGAATTAAAAAAGAGTTAACATATAAAATTAAATCAAAATTTCTTCACTATAAACAAAACCGGGGGGGGGGGTATCATTAAATTTACATCTTCCAAAAATTAATAAGTAACTGTATTTGAAAAAAAAATACAGGGTATATATGTTTTTTAATCAGACTATGACAAATTCACTATCTTTTAATCATTAAATGTTAAGTAGGCTATCTTTAACAATATCTCAAAATAAAATATAAATAATAAAATTTGAACATTTCTACTTAAAAACTTACTCGTCTTGCTTTATGTTAGTGATTGGTGGAAAAGTAGCTTTCACTTGTTCCTCAGGGTTACTCTCCCCATTCAAACTGGATGTCGAGCTGTTATAACCTGAAGATTCTGCCGGAATAAGCTCTCGCCCCTGTTAGTACAATAATTTATCACTTGCCTGTTATGGCATTGCTAAGATAAAGTGTACCCACTTTAGTGATTACAGTTAATAAAAAAAAAAAAATGTATAATCTCTCAGACAGTTTCTTATCAATAGAAAAATATTAAACATATATTTTTTAAACTTTTATTTTAAAACAAGAATTATAAATTAAACATAATATTTATATATCTTACAATAATAATTTTATAACTTGGGCAAAAAATTATAAATTTTATTGTAACAAAAAAATAGAGGCAGGACATTGGGAAAAGATAACATATCTTATCTAAATTTCTTAGAAAATTTATAGAGACTCACAGAACCCTTTGTAATCACCATCTCCAGCTGTTTGTGTGCTTTTAAATACTTCACAGCCTAAATGATTAAAAGGAAAAGAAATTGTATAAGCTATAGTACTTAAAGATTAACACAATATTAGGTCAAGAAGAATCTTGAATTAACTTTTACTGCCATTCTTTTTTAATATATTTTGACTATTTTGAATAAAACGTGTTAAACATAAATACAAGAAAAATGGATGCAGATTCTTAAAGTAGCACATGTAAAATATTTTTATAAATTTTTATTATTATTAATAAATTAAGTGTTCCCAAAAAAATTGAGCTCATGGAAAAGGAGGAGTTAGTATTTGTGCAAAATGAATTCAAGATAATTATTTAGCTTCCTTTTGATTCAGCCATGAATAAATCTAACCAGGCGTATAAGAATGTTATAAAAATTTTGAGAGTAATGAAGCATGAAATGTAAAGAAGTTGGGGAGAATGGAATGATTTTAAGGAATTTATCTGACAAGTGATTAAAAAAAGATTAAGGATAGAATACTGATTAAATCTTGAATAAAGTCAGATTTCAGAATATCAGTTCTTCTCTTTATTGCTGATATCTCAGAATATAAAGAACTACTATATTAAAAAGAAAATGTTATCAATGAAAGTAAACATCAAACCAAGAGCACCAACGATGAGAATTAGAGTTAAGTCGGAAAAAAGAGACAAAAGCTGTGCCAGTTTTGAAGAAATTTTAGAATATGAAATAAATTATGATTGAACATGTAAAGATGGAAGAAAACAGCATACCATATGAAAAAGAATTATATAAATTTTATTCTCAATTCGACAATGAAAAATGAAGCACATGTACTTATAATTTAGAGGGAGTGGGATAATGGAAACAAAATATACCAGAGCAGAAAGTCACAATGAACAGATAAAGCAAGATCTAATGAGAAAGGTGCAATTTATTGTTAATAAGATGGAAAATTTATATTAAAACTTAATTATATTTTTCATTCTTCTTAGCATTTTGTAAAAATTTATTCTGATTTATTATAAATTGATAAAATTCAATATGGGATATTAAAATAAAAAGTAAAATATAAGCTAAAATTTAGATCCTGTGTTTCTCCCTTCTCACAATTCAGATTTTTAATAGTTTTTCATATAGGGCCTAGCTATCACAATTCAATTGAATCAGAATCTAGTTTATCTTATCCCATGATAATCTTATGTTTTTTAACCAAATAATAACAGATTATAAAGAAATGTACATGAAATATTTTAAATTGTTCTCTGAAAAAATAAACAAAAAAAAACTTCTGTTCAAATAGAAATATCACTGTTACTTTTAGGCAAAGCCTGCATATAGTAGAACATATCTATCACAATTCAAGTTACCTAATCTGTTTTATCTCTTCAATAATAATTTTAATATTTTTATTTATCACATAAAGAAAAGAAGAGCATAAAGCTTGTAACAAGGCAAAGAAAAATCCATGCATGTTGGGAGAGAGTGACTGGAATGACATTTAGTGATTGTTTTGTTTAATAATCCACAATCTTCCATTGTGGCAAGTATCAGATTGTAAAGAAAGTACAGTATCCAGAAAAAAAATGTGAAATAATAAAAAATTATGCAAAAAATCCAAATGAAATATTTTACAGAAGTTTATGGATATATTGTAATCTGAATTTATGGATTAACTTAATAAAATAATTTTATTTTGGTGTAGAAAAAGAAATGCAAAAGCTTATAAAAAAAATTCATATTCTGTTATATTAGAATTTTCAGACATGGCCTCGTTTGATAAATTAATAGATTAGTTATCTCACTTATTGAACATTTTGATATATTCTTCAACAACTTGATTCTTCTTTTGTATTTTTGTTATTAAATGTTTTTGTAAGAGAGCTTCTTTTGGATAATTACTTAATATTGATTGTCAAACATTTTTTTTTTAATAACTTATAAAAAAATTGCCCCTGTTATATGTTCCAAAAATCCATCAAAGTTCTGTGGTTTGCTTTGTAATGATTCTTTTTAATGAATTGGTCGATTCTTTTTAATGCTATGAACTCCACAGTCATCTGATTAAATTCAATTGAATTGCACTATGGGATACAGAAATCCAAAGATTCAGGACATAAATCACCTTTATGAGCAAATTATTGCAGAGTGTAGTGCCATTTCATCAGACATGGCATCTCACAAAGAGTATGTGGAACGTATCACATATGGCATCTCTACTCTTATACATGCCTACAATTATGCTTGACATTGGTGGGTATCACATTAAAAACTTACTGTAATTTACCCAACCATTGATGCAGGACTTTTGGGTCACCAAAAGGGAACGTTCATAAAACCATGTGATCAGTTTGGAGGGGGGGGGGGGCAGAATTTGACCACTTATGACCACAAAGAGGAGGGAGAGGGATCAAGTAATGCCATGCAGTCAAATTCATTTTAAAATCATTCAAAATTCTGCATTTTAATATCTTTGTTGGAGGGAGCGAGTGTATATAAAAGGAAAAAAGCACTCACATGGTTTATGAATGGTCCCTAAGTTGATAAAATCCTAATCAAAATTAGAGGAACAATTGAAATCAAGAAAAATTGAAAGCTTTATTTATTTGATTTGTTCAATGGGGAAAAAAGTTATTCATTTGCTCACAATTGACTTCCAAGTCATCAGTGTCTACAGAAATATTTGGAAGAGGGCAACAAAACAAAAAAAACAAATATGCTTTTATTATTAAGACATGATAAAAATAAAATTGAAAAAAAATTGCCCTCTTACCGTATGCTTTGAAGCTCATAAGTTTAGTTAATAAGCACACAACTTTTTTTTAAATATTTTAATATTTAATTTGCTGCAATTTGAGTATAGACAGATAATAAGAAAACCCTTATTGGATCAAGTATATCATTGCGATAAAAACTGTTCCACATACATATGGAATTCTAACCAATAATAGAATTTATCATCGAACTTGTATCATGGTCCATTTCACTCTTGACTGTAACACGTCTGGATATAATAATGGCCAAAGTTAAAACATCTTTGTGACTTCAACAAAAATACAGAATAAAACATGGACAGTAGTCAAAAAGTAAAAGGGCATTTAAAAATCAAATATTTTATTGTACATGTACAAACAAGATTGAAATTATAAGTATTTTTCTACTTAATCTCTCCTTAATTTTATACATTTCGTCCAAGCTTTTGAATTCTTAACTGTACTGGAAGAACCTTTTTGATCTAGTGTGTAACCACTTTACCACTCCTGCAATGACTCTGTCATCTCAAGAAAATTTCCATCCACATAGCATTTTTTAGAGGTACCAAAAAGATGAACACCACTGGGAGCCATGTCTATGGTGGTGTTCTTTCCAGGCCATAGACAAGCATTGTCTTGAATCACACCTTTTGAAGGTTTCTATCACCTCTTGGACTTCATATACAATTTAAGATCTCAACAAGCCTGGCCTGACTTACAAGCATTGTTGTGTGGCAAAGTATGGGGGGGAGGGGTGGTTTGAGATTGATCCAAAAAATCTGTTGTTTTGAGCAAGGATGGCCAAGTGCTTGGCATGCCAAAATACTTTGGGCCAGGCCTGGATCTCTCAGTAACTCACATTAGCTGTCACTATTTACTGTTTTACTTTTAGCAGTATAATGAAGCAAACTTGGGCCCAAAAACAGGGAAATGGCGATTTTTAAAACGAACTATCCACTAGACTGGTTTGCAGCCAAATGTGAAGAAGCTGGGATGAAGATCAGTGTGGCTAAGACTGAAGTTCTGGTCCTTTCAAGACAAGTGCATTCAGTGTGGCTAAGACTGAGGTTCTGCTCAGTGCGCTCTCCATGTTCGGGGAGCCCCATTGAGACAGGTGGAGAACTTCAAGTATCTCAGGATTGCATTCACGAGTAGTGGGCAGCATGAAAAAGAGTTGGATGCTCGGATCGGTGCAGCAAGCTTTGTAATACGTGAACTGTGGCGATCCGTGGTAACAAAATGTGAGCTGGGAAACAAAGCTAAGTTCTCCGTCTTCAAATCTATCTTTGTCCCCATTCTCACCTATGGTCATGAGTCTTGGGTAATGACCGAAAGAGTGCGATCGTGGGTACAAGCGGCCGAAATGAGATTTCTGAGAGGTGTGGCAGGTGTTATCCTACTAGATAGACTGCACAGCAGCATAATAAGTGTTGACCCGCCGGTATGGCCATGTGATACGGATGCTGCAAACTGGTCTTCCTAGGCAGTTGTTATTTTCAAGGCCAGCAGGTAAGAGACCAAGGGGTCAGCCTAGAACCAGGTGGCTAGACTACATGGAGAATCTGGGTTCGAGTTGCTTGGGTATTACCAGGGAGGACATGCGCCTGATTGTGGAAGATCGCGATCCCTGGAGATCCTACATAGGGCTGCTGCCCCCACGACACTAATGGATAAGCGGGTTTGAAAAGTAAGTAAGAACTATCCACTCATAAATCTTGCTTCAACTTAAACGGCTTGCACCATATTTTGGCATCCCAAACACAACAGCAGATATTTTCAGAACAATCTTACTCCGTCCTATCCTAAACTCGTCTTGTAAGATAATGCCAGCTTGGTGAGATCTTTAACTGAAAATCTGTTCATAAGGTGATGATTAACTTAAAGACAATACTTGTTCTCATGACCAGGAAGTAGCACCACCACATACAGGTGATGGATTCTGCAAATAACTTCTACATATTTCACCAGCTCTGAATGAAGAAACCATCACCGCTCTCCTTCCTTCCTTGGTGCACTCTGAAAAAATTACAGACAGAGCTAAATAATGCACACAACTCTGAACATTAAGGACACCTTTAGGTTTTGATTAATTGGGAAAACAAAAATTCCCTTTACTTTTTGATTTATATTTTAATACAGGGTGTCTGAATTATCTGTATAAATTTTAGAAAGTGCTTACTGGTGGTCAAGGAACCAAAAATGTCCAGTGAATATATGTCTGGAAATGCACCCCTCCCCAGACATATATAATCTTATACAGGGTGTCCAAAAAGTCTGGTAGCATGGCAGATATCTCAAAATTGCCAGATAGGTGAGATCTGATGAGTGTGATTTATAGGTAATATGGGGGTGGGGAATTCATTGCCGCACTCAAATTTGACTTTGACCCCCAAATTTATGGTCATCCATTTACTAACTCGAAAACTATTAAAGATAGAGAAAAACTTCCAGTTGCTACCCTGTAGAGCAACACCACATTAGTCTAAAAACAATTTTTAATCACACCCTTCCCCTTGAAAGATTTTGAGAAAATGGGCGAGAAAGAGTTGCTCAAGGTCAGGTTGAGCTGGCCAGGTTGGCTGAGGTTTCTAACACATTTGAATTGCAGTGAAGCACACTGTTAGGAAGGGGAAGAGGAAGCACACTCTTGAGTGACTTCTTCTCGCCTATTTTCTCAAAATCTTTCAAGGGGAAAGGTATGATTAAAAATTGTTTTTAGACTACCTGCTAATGTGGTGTTGCTCTACAGGGTAGTAATTGGAAATTTTTCTCTATCTTTAATAGTTTTCGAGTTAGCAAATGGATGACCTTAAATTTGGGGGGTCAATGAATTCTCCACCTCCGTAATACCTATAAACCACACTCATCAGATCTCGCCTACCGGGCACCTTTGAGATATCCTCCATGTTACCAGACTTTTTGGACACCCTGTATATTCTTATAAAAGAAAAATGAGGTTTTTACAAATAAATTAGAAAAAATAAATAAAATAAGGAGTGAGTTTTAATTAAAAAAGAAAACCAGGTTGCTCTATAGGATGGGAGGAGAAAGTTAAAAATTTTGTATCCTGTTCATTGGCCTGATTGGCTTATCAACTAATTATCTTTAATAAGAGTTTGGGGAATGTTACAAAATTAAAAGAATCGGTATTACTTTATCATTAAACAAATTAAGATATGAAGATTAATATTATAAATCAACAATTTTCATCAACTATTAATTAAAATATTTCAGAGAGCAAAATTGGCCAATAGCTTAGAATACTTGTTTCTTTTCCTAAGAAGTTTTTTCAATAGCAATAATTTGGCCAACATTACCATAATTGGTCTAGTACTATTTGATATTTTATAGCCTTTAATTGTGATCAGTTTTATAAGGAGAACATATCACTTGAGAAGGAATCTGGGGGGGGGGGGGCCCCCCCAGAGTAATAACCATGTAATTCTTTATGAAGCACTTGTAACTCACTCAGCATTAAACAGGACCCTTAATGATCATATCTACATTCCAAAAATTCATCTCTTCCCAGGTTTTGGCCCTAAATTTAAAATTTGAGTCTTAAATTTCATCTTGGCTGTACTTCTGGTTTATTTTGTATAATGTAAGTCGGGGAAAGATGTCGCACTTAACAAATTTCATTATTTTTATGAAAATGAGAAATCAAAAAGATAATTTTTCAGATATTGTTTGTTCTATTGATATTTAATGCATTTCGTTAAATATGAAACGTACAAAAATGAAATGACCCTAAACTGGAAGGCTACAGAAGTGTCACATTTACCCACTTTTCAGGGTAGATGCCACAAAGTATGAAATTTACATTTTAAAGAAAAACGAAGTGAAATAGAACTAATATTTAACATTTAATATTAATATAAATTAAGATAACAGTGAAGAAGAGTATGTTTCCCATTAACAGTTTTTACAATACAAGCTTCTTTTCTGCAGTTTTCATGGAGTTATATCTTGCACATTATGCATTGGATCAAACTCGCACTTTGGACCTTCCTCGTCATAAAAATCTCTACCAAGAATAGATGAAGATCTGTACCTTCATCTGTTCTTGTCCCTATTGCATACAGCAAACGCTCATCGTCTTCTTCCATTTCAGTCTCACTCTCAATCATCACTTTTTCAATAGATAATGATGATGTTGCTTTGAGCATCCTCTTCTGTTTTCATTTCTTTGTTGGTGGACATTTGAGCAGTGTGATCTATTTCCATTTAAAATCAGTAGAACCTTTCCAGGGTCTTTCTCAATACAAAGTGGTTTTTCAGCCAGTGAAGGAAGACAACAGTGTTATATAAGCTGGTGCTCATTAGAAAATGCATGTTTAATAAATTTAATATCTATAAATTAATTTTTAAAAATTGTGTTTTCATTATTTTATACTAATTATGTGAAAAATATACTTATAACTTACATTCATTTAGTTCTACTTATTCAGGACTTATTTGGGTTTTATTTTTGTTCTGCAGGACTCTTTACGTTGCTTCAGGTGACTTGTATTCCCAGAGCAATGTGTCATAAATATCACAATTGTATTAAGTTTTATGAGACACAATATGCCTTTTCTTTCACAGCAGCCTTCTTTACTTTTATCGCGACACTAGTACCATCACAGCTTCCAACTGCAGGAAGGTTAAAAATATTTGAGTTTTCCTGCATTTTAAACCCAGTCTGGTTAGTTTATGTTATAAAATAAATGCATAGTAAAATTTTGAAATGCCGGACATCATTTTGAATCACCTGGTATATAACTGAGGCATTAACTGCATACAAATACAGCGTGGATTAAAATCCATATACAGATGAAAGCTTCTGAGACTTATCTTGCAATAGAATACTTCTACTCTTCACAGTAGGAAGTGCTTCCATTTAATTAATTATTAAAGAAATATTACCACATTTGCATCTCTCCCTGACTTACCTTATAATGTGATAACTTAAAAATTCCAAAGAAAATATCTTATAAATTATCTGGAAGTCTTTGCACAGCACTGGATAACATCTAGTCTACATACTTAACCTAATATCCACATGATAACATTAACTACTAAGTGACTCTACATCAGCAGGCAGGAGATTCTTACCATGTTACTTCATTTAAAAAAGAAAAAAAAAATGGAAAGTAGAATTATTCTAAAGTAATGATGTGATATTTTTCATGTAATAAAATGTACAGATGGAATGTACTTAAGTTCGAAGAAAGTAAATTTGACCACTCGCATGTTAAAGCTCACGAAGACTTCTTAGATCCAAATGTTGGAGGCTTTTCTAGAAGAAATTCTATGCAGATGTCGACATTCAATATGATAATGCAGTTTTAGTTGAAAATGGTGGTAAGATGACTGTTTAATAGGTACCAAATATTGAGTCTCTTCCCAAATGATAAGCAATTGACAGATAATAAAATTAAAATACACAACAATCAAGATAAAAAATAAATTAACAATAGACATTTAACTAAACATCTTTATTTTCACTTAAATTACCTCATAAAACAACTGACGATGTGACTTGACTGTCCACAAAAACATTATTAATATTTAGTTAGTATATTAAATATTATTTTGCATTTCTTTTTTATTGTTATCATTTTCATCGTCTGTATTCACACAGAATTAAGGAACTAACATTGTTCTATTTAATTTATTATTTACCACCACTTCTGCGAAGAGATTCCAACGTTTGGCACCTACTAAACAGTCATTCTTACCACCATTTTCAACTTAAGACTGTGTCATCTTCAGATGTCAACATCTGCATAGAATTTATTCTAGAAAAGTCTCAAATGTTTGGATCTACAAGAAGTCATCATGAGTTTTAACATCCGAGAAATCAAATTTACTTTAACCGAACTTAAGCACCACAATTGTGAAAAAGTGAAAATATTGACATGTGCTGCCTAACCAATGCTGCGGCCAAACTAGCATTTTTTTTTTTCGGAATAAACTGTCAAACCTACCACTTATTTAAAGCTGCATAGAACATTCAAGTAATTCTAGGCTCTTTTTATGTTTATGATCATGATTTTTTCGTGAAAAAAAGACATCTCATGTTTTTAAATCTTAATTTTAAAATTCCTTATTCTTTGTTTTTTTTGTCCGAAAAATTTCAGCAAGTGGCTAATCTTAGCAACTGGTCTCGACCAATCAGACTACATACCAGGTAATAGAATACTCGATGCCTGTTGGTACAGTATCATAATAGTGGGGAATATATAAGGGGCCGCTTTCACTTGCCAGTCAGTATGGTTTCAATTTTGACAATCTACATCAGAACTTTCGACTACATGACAACTGCTACTGACTATCCAGGACACCAACTGTTTAGGTGAATTTGTAAGTACCCTAACTGCCATTGTGGCTAGCTTCTGATATTTTTTTAATTCTCATTTTATTAATGCACATGATACGGTAATATAAATTTGTAGCATCTTTTTAACACAGTATCGAAAAATTTTATTTCAATTTCGACTCTAGGATATTAGTTAGGATTCTAATTATCCGAATTCTAGAGATGTATATTTTATTATTTCTAGAATAAAATGATACTTAACACTAAAATTGTAGCATATTTTGTTAAAGTAAATTACAATAGATAACGGGGGAAGAGGTGCAGCCTAACCAATGCTGTGACCAAATTACCGGGGGGGGGGGGGTTCAAAAAATTTGAATTTTAGCACTGTGGCCTATCCATTGCTGCGGCCTATTTACTGTAATTTACAGTACATTCCATCTGTACATTTTATTACTTGGAAAATATCATATCATTATTTTAGAAGGAAAAAAAACTGGGGGGGGGGGGGCAAAGCCCTCACCCCCTTTCCAAATCCATCCCTGCATTATGCACATTATACCTTACTGATTATTGTAATTTGCTTCATTGTCTCCTTTAAGTTGTCTACGATAGAAAATTTTCAGGTCCCTTGGTATTCCTTCTTGGGCAATAATTCTTAGTTTTTGGTAAATGCAGAGTTTTTTGCATTGCTGCATGTAACATGAAAAATAGACACTTCACAAAACATAAACTAGATACTGCACTTTTCAAAAAACTAAACATGTATCAGTAACGGCATATTTTTCTTAGTTCCAGCTTTATTCCTAATGTCCTTGAGAAAGGCAAGGATAAACCAAAATTAGCCAGTTTCTAAAAAGCAGTTATTTATTGAAAACCATGTATTTTTAAATACATCTGGGTCACAACCATCATGACCTGAGGAAAAGGGGGCAAAGAGTAATTGGTGCCATTCCCTTAACACCTAACCATCATTGGAATGGAAAAAGTTCATACTTGCTGTAAATATATATAGTACAAGTATTATACATGTGGGGGAGGCCGTGGGCTTTCACTGAAATACAACTTCAGAAGTTAAGCAACATCAGGCACGGCTAGTCATTGGATGGGTGGCCCTCCGTGGTTCGGGGGGGGGGGGGGGGGGG
>JAHWFO010034948.1:529191-561903 GCA_023313115.1 Rhysida immarginata | reverse complement strand
CCCCCCCCCCCCCCCGCAACCATCATACAGCAGTCGTTAATCCAGGGACCCAACTCGTCGGCCCTAGGCCATACAGGCCCTGGATAGACATTTTGGATTACAATAAATAAAAAAAATATCAAAGCTTCAAGTTAAGAGTATTAAGAATTTTATTTTCTTACATACAAAATATTTCAACCTCTGTTTTCGCCACCCCATTAAATGCGATTCCCAGACTGGTGTTATATAATTAAATTCATAATTTTATTTTCATAAATTAGAAATGCCCTTACTGTTTGAAAATCAATATCCAGGAAACTCTGCTGATTTACAATAATGATTTGATCACCAGGCCGTAATCCAATTCCAGCGGCAAGGGACTTCTCTTTTACTGCATGAACAAAAATTCCTGGATGTTCAGGTGGTCCTTTACAAATGCTTAAGATAAAACAGATATTAATAAAGCTAATTTTCGTCTCATGTATTCTTAATTTACTGAGTAAGTAAAGTTTGAATGATTAACAAAAAATAAACTCTTACGTGCATCCAAGTTCTTGATGATTACTCATATCTATAAATAATTTCATTTCAATGTTTTCACTTATTGATGCTTTCTAAAAGCAGTTAAAATCTCAAATTAATTGGATATCAAATAGTTATACTTTTATGAATATACAGTATTATACAAAATTTAGAAATTACTTTAATGGGAGGAGAAACAGGTACTGCTACGGTTTTCCATGTTATGTTATCATGTTTATGGCTGCCATAGAAACAAAGAATTAATCTTATTAATTTTGTATAATTTCAAGTGTGTTATTAGATTTATAAATACTGATTATTTTTGCTGCTTCAAAGCGAAATGAACATATAAACAGTTATGCAGCTATCGTTGACCAAATTTGTATAATATTTGATTGCCAATTCTTATATATTAGGAAACTGATAAAACAGTTGTTTTTGAATGATGCAGTAGTGCTTGAAAAGCTTTGCACAATATGTTTTATTGATTTTATTTATTGTGTTAATTTATCTTTTCACATTAATGAAAAACCTATAGCGATTTCCGTCGATAGATAAAGGAAGGCAGTAGGGTTGTTTAAATTCTCTGCCTTGGACTAATTATGTGTATAATTTTACTGAGAATTCTCAAGCAACAGTACGAGGTTTTTATGAAAGCATATGCTACATAATCATCAAAGTGAATAGCAGATGCTTATTAAAAAAAAAAAATCTAAGTACAATAATTACAGTAAACAGAAAGAGAGAGGGAAACCTATACCTGTATGCGTTAAACAATGAAGAAATTAAAATTCTCGTTCTTCCATAATTGTAAAGGAATTTTGGAGGGACTTTTCAGAAACCTTGCCTCCATTAGCAAAACAAAGAGAGAATGTCTATCCTCAGAGTCACTTCTTTAATGTTCTTTTATGTTCGTTATCAGCACTCTCGAAATTGTCCAAGTTCAAATTTTATGCTTTACTCACAACATATTGCCAAGAACAGATGAAGGGTGGGTTCCATCCCCGCTTCATCCATCCCTGGTATTGCTTAATAATTCTCGAATACTAGTTTTCCATTACAAATGTAAGAACACACAAATGTGGTTTTTTCATTAATATAGTGAGAGGCATATTATGTTCTACCCCTTATTTAAGACATGTCCAAGACACTTTTAGTTAAAAATTCAGTGACTTTAATAGAACTAAGTTTGAATTTGGGAAGGGGGATATGATAAAAGGAATTTGTTTTGGGTATTAGCTGCTCAGATATTAGTAAATCTGGTACTGTGCTTTTTCTAAACATTTCTAAAAATGGCAACAATTATAACACATAGTTAACTTAAACAGCAATTTTTTTTTCCTTTATTAAAATGACTTGTTTTTTGACCCTTAATTATCAACTATATTATTGTCGCTTTTCCTGTATATTTGATGTGCATCAACCCTGTAAATACAAGTACAGTGCTCCCGCTATATAATGGCACTCAACATAATAACAGCAAATTTATAATGGCAAGTCCATATAACGAAGTTTTATTTGTGTTTTTTTCCTCATTCATGTCTGCATTTTTTATTTTCCAGAAAAAACTTTGTTATATGGACTTGCCGTTATTAATTTGCTGTTATACAAAGGGAGCACTGTATTTAATTACAGTAAGTACAAATAGTTGTTTGAAAGCCTATCCTAAATACTTATAAATACCATCACCAGATTCCTAAATTGAAGAACTTGTGGTGTGGGAAACGGTTGGCAAACAACCGAGATCTCTTAACAGCATTTTGGTGAGTTGTGACGCACATTAGCGAAACACATACAACTGATGGTATACCTTCCCCATGACTGGCAAAAATCGGTGAACAATTTGGAAGACTACTTTGAAGGGTATTAAGAAAGTTTACTTTCTCTTATTTAGTACTTATTTGCAATGTTTATTTCTTATTTTGTGGGCTATATCAGGGCTCCCAGCAGATAAAACTGTCTTTTCACTGTATCTAGCAGGGCTCATCAATTTTAGAAGCAGTTAACTTTATTACTATTGCCATTAATACACAGACAACCAGAATAGTAATAGAACATATTCAATTATTTACATAAATAGTAAAAATCTATGGCAGTCCTTCTATTATTATCTCTTCTTGGTTAAACAATGCTTTTATTTGCTTGTTTTCTGTTCCCCTCCTAAGATTTGTTTCTGAATTCTTTGGTTTGTAGATTCATAATGTACTTAGGATAAGCTTTCAAATGTACATATTAAATATGCTGTTATCACATATTAAAAACACAAAAAATAGCACCATGACTTATAAAACAACTCTTGAATTATAGAATTATATACAGGGTAATTCAAAATGAATGTTACAAAATAAAACTGAAATGAAATCATTGAATGAAATGACTTCACAAAACCCAAAATAACATGAAAGGTTAAATTCCAAGTTTCATTTGGCAACACTGAAAAGTCTGCCATTTCCAAAATGCCCACTACAGGCACTCCTATTCAGATGGCAGCCTAAGCAGAAGTAAAAGCTTAATGTGTTCTAGAACTTGAAAAATTTCATCAGTAATTATTGTTCAGAGTCATTTCCTGACCAAATTTGTGAAAGAAACACTTCAACATCACAAGGTGGGTGAAACTGTTTGAGGAGACGAACTACATATTCAAGGGGAAGAGCACAGGATAGCCATCTGTTGACAAGTCGGACGGATGGAAAACATTCATGCTGCTTACTCACGAAGCCCCAGCAAATCAGCATAGTGTGCCGGCAGAGGAGAGTTAACATGCCACAAGTAACAATTGGTGAGTGTTATGCAAGCATCTGTAGTTCAAGCCTTGCAAATTTCATGTGACACATGTAGATGCTAAAAAATTGCCATCAAACCAAGACTGGATGTGGTTGGAAGTGGATGGCTTCATGACAGTCTCTTGTTCACTTATGTGGCAAAGTGTGGAAATCTGCATGCACACTGGGAAATAAACTTGATTTTCTGAAGATAAACATTTTCTGCACCATAACCAAGCGTGGCATGTTTGGGCCTTTCTTCTTCATGGAATCTACTGTTACTGGGTTCACCATGCTATATGAGTGGTTGTTTTTATAGTTGGCAGTAGAGGTAACCAACTTAATTTTTTAAGCAAGGCAGTACCCCACCACATTGACAAGGCAGCTCACAATAAACTCTTCATTTATTTAAAAACAACTTCAATTTGCAACAATAGCTTTCCTGACATGTGGACATGTGGTAAAAACTGGACTATCAAGTACACATCTGCCATATCACAAAGGGGTCCACATTAAACATCTATGAATGTTCATAGAAACTTGGAGAGTTAACCTTACATGTTATTTTGGTTTTGGTGAAATACATCATTAGAGCAGTCATTGGTAAATTTTCTTTTTGTACCATTCATTTTGAATTATCTTTTATATGAATACTTCTAATTGCGTAATAAACAGTGCAAAGAAATTCCACTCTTAAGCCTCTTGACATTAATATTTTATTTATTAAATCATTTTCTAATTAATGAGCTAGAATTCTAAAAAAGGTTTTAGGTATATTATATAAACAAATACATGCTTGAATAGCACACTTAAGCAAGTAAAAATAGCTAAAGAAAATTATTATAACATAACATGCCTGGGAAACTGATGATCAAAGAATTTATTATTGGATATGGAAACTTCTGCATAAGAAAGAGTTGGAGAAACAGGTGCAGGTAAGCAGTGCAAGTCAGATGTCCCTCTAAAACAATTGTGCAGTTTGTGAGAAAACAAAATAAAGTGGAAATTAAAAGCAAAAATTATACATTCTTAGCTCTATTAAAAATAGATTATTCAAGTAAGCTATTCTTTGCTCTCCATAGCCTTGTTAAAAAAATATTTTTAACATAATTGAAAATTATTAATAAAGGCTTATATTTGCCAGCTTAAAGCAAAGTTTAATATTTTAGAATGCATAGAGAGCTGCCAGCAGATAATTAGTGCCAATTATTTTGTCATTAAGAAGCAGAAAAGAGTTGGAAAAATAAGTACTGCAAATATTTACATGAAAAAGAATAAAAAATCTATAGCTATTCTATAATAGTTTTTAAATCGTCTCTGAACATAGTTTTTTAAAAAAGTATTCAGTTAGGCTACTTTGCATGAGCCCTACGGTGTAAGTAGGACTGTTCCAGAAGTTTCTCAGTAGTTGCGCATGTAGCAGTGCAGACATTAACATCTTGGAGCAGCGCAATGTCAGGCTAGTGATTTTGCACAAATACAAACTTTGACAGAATGTGTGGGAAACCACTGCCAATGTTAATGGAGCATGGAATGCTTGAACAACAAGTGACAGAACTGTCTATAGATTATTTGCGAAGTTTGGCACTGGTGATATGGACATTAATCGTAAGCCAGTAGATGGGCGTCCAGTAAAGTGCAACACCAAACAGTTATGGCAGAAAGTAAAACAAAAACTTGCACGATTCACTAGTGACAATCAGCAGTGATGTGTACTGCCATCAGCCTGGACGAATGCCATCAGAAATTATGAACAAAACAACCTTCACTGGGAATCGTCCAGGTCCAATACATCTCCAAGATGGTGCTCATCCACTTGTGTCTATTGCAACCCTGCAAAAAATTAATGCTTTGAGTTCTCACTCATCCTATGTATTCACTGTTTCGTAATTTGGACAATTTCTTGTGGGACAAACAGTTCACTGATCGAGATGCTGTCATTACTGCTGTCACCAGTTTTTTGGAACATTGTAAAGCTGATTTCTGTCACCATGACATTTTTTGATTGCCAACACATTGGGCATAATGTATAAATGCTGAGGGCATATATTTCACTTAATAAAATGTATTTTTTTCTTTGTTACTGGTATCTTTTTTCTTTGGCCAATACTTAAGAAACAACACGATAATATTTCTAGAGCATATTTTATAATAAGTTTACTTCCTTTCTTTTTATTAAATGAATGAAATTAATTTTTAATTTAAATCTTTATATTTATAAAATTCTAGTTGAATTTTTACACTAATTTATTTTACTTAAACAATTAGCCATATATAGGGTGGTCCCAGTAACAGATTATAGAATAGAAAAAAATAAACAATTGTCATAGACTCCTAATATCAGTGATGAATTTATCTAAGATTTTTGTCGATATTTATTTCTAAATGCACAACAAAATAGGGCCGGCCAAATTTTAGTCTCTGGGCCTGATCGCAGATTAATCCATTCTAGGTGGTCTGAATATTCACAATCAAGGATTGGATTGGGCTTGTCATAAGGGTGAAAAAATATCCCATAAATGTTAGTCCAAAAATGCATCCTTCATTTAAATATCACGTAACTATAACTACTTTCAAAGTTTTGAACACGCACAGGAGGATCTTTGTTTTTTTTGTTTTTTTTTATAACAATATGTTCAACAAGCTATAAATTGTATGATCTCTTGTAACAATTGAAATCTCTACAGGGGGCACCTGAAGGCTCTTGTTTAAGTAACACCAATCAATAATGATCACATTATCGACAGCTGTGAAATTATATGAAATATGCCCGGAATCTGTGTATGTTTGACAGTCCATTCAAGAATTTTCATTCTCATTAAAGGACTTTTGTTATCTAGTTATATAGATATCTAAACCTTTTGGGTCAAAATTCTACAGATAATAGACAATTGTAAGCATTTTTTCCCTTGGGGGTATATAAAGTTGTTGTTTTACAAAACCCCAGTAGAATCTGGTGCGATACTGCTTGCAAAGGTCCTTGTACGATAGACACGAGGGATATTTGAAAGAGTGCGATACTGTAATGCATGAAAGTACCGAGACTGATGGTCACCACTTTGAAAACTTGCTCTGACCTGTAAGTTGTTTATGAATAGAAAAAATGAACATTCCTCTTGGTAATACTTGTTCAGGATCTTGCGGTGCCTGAAATATGCATTTCCGACCAGCAATTCCCTATCTCAAAATACATGTACTCAGTTTGTAGTCCTCTACCATCTGTGGAAAGCACTAATTCAAAACTATGTAAAGCAGGAAGTGATTGTATACTTTTCTTTCTTATCCTATTTTAATTTAAAGAATTTATTCATTAATAAGAGCTTTTCTTTATATCAGAATCTTCTTAAAGCAAATGATATTTTTCAAGTAGCATTCATATCAAGGGTGAATTCCTCAAAAGAAACCCTGGCGGACTAGAACTTGGTCAAGGGTGGGGGGGCAATCAGCTGGTTTGGCTAATATGTTATAAATTATTTCAAATAACCCCCTCCCCTCCCCTCCCCAGGGAAGTATGGTCCTGGGGTCTTTCCTATACTGAAGTTTGTAAATGTAAATCTTTATAATTTATCTAACTGGTATAAGTTTAGGACCAATGGGGGGGGGGGGGGGCTATAGCCCCTGTAGCCACCCCCTTAAATCCACCACTAGTGTCACACATTGGTAAGGATCACTGAATCCATCGCTAACAGATAATTTCAGAGAAGCTTTGGTCACCTCTTCTTATGCTCATAGGAAAAGTCTATCGAAACAAGCTTCTCTATGTGGGAGATTTGAAGGAAAACATCATACTTGAAATTGCTGCTCTTCCTCCCAATATGCTTGCCAATACATTCAGGAACATGGAGCACTGCATAGAAATGTGTCTGGCAAAAAATAGAGATCACTTCCAGCATCGCTTATAATGCAATCTGTTAAACATATCTCAAGGTAGTTGCGTACATTTTTGGTTCAGATTGTTTCATCCTAGCAACAATTATAATATACATGTAACAGAACATTTGGGGGCCTCTTTCAAGTGAATCACCCTGTATTCTTATTGTATATTACATGTAATATAAAAGATATTTTCATTACATTTTTTTTCCTTATTATTCCTGAAGATGGACTATGGAAATAGCAAAAAAAAATACTTTATAGAATACTGTCTATAAGTATTGTTAAGAATCAGGCCTGTATCTAGGATTTTTAAAAGGATGTTTAGGTTTTTAAATTGTGTGGGGGTGGGATTGAGTTCTACATAATCTACAATTTCCATCTACAATTTCCACAACAAATGGGAGTCATTTTCCCCACTCCCTCCTTCATGAATATGGCCTTATCAGAAAATTTTAAAAAATCAATATAATAAAAGACTGAAAATCTACTACTCAGGATCTGTTTCTGAAAATACGAACAGAAACCACAATTCCATGAAAGTAAATTTTAATTGAAAGACATGGATTTATATTTCGGGGACTAAGCCTCCATACATAGCTTTTGGCCATATACTCATAGTATAATACTCATGATGGATTTTTTAAAAATAGACTATGTTTGTGAATTTCAAACCGTTTATTTCATTGATTAGAGAAAGCTGATTCTTGTGCCAATAGTAGTTTGTAGCAGATCTACTTTGATATTCTAAAGTAGAAATATCTCATAACAGAACAGGTCTTCCATATGCAAGTATAGCTTGAAAATGAAATTTGATTTTATTTTTTTAATAAGCTCTAGCTTTTCTGATTGGTTTCCCGACTAAATTCATATTGTAAAAATATTATTTTATGGTTAAAAACTCCATCAGGATTTGTTTTCTGAAATTACAATATCATTCCCTCTTAAATTTGAATTCTGAAGTTACTTTGAGAATCCATAATCTCTGTAAGTCCTGAGCAATCTTGATTTTCAATCATTTATTGTATTTAAAAAAAACCAAAAAAAACAACAAAACTTTTGAAACTAAGAAAAGTATTTTCTTATAAATTGGAAATTTGCACTCACTCTTTTATCGGCAAAACACCTGCATCTAAATATGTTAATGTTTAAAAAAATTGATATTAGTAAAGGAATTGAAAGTGTTTATTGATTTTAAAGGTGTTTATTGTTATTTTATTGCCTTAAAAGTTATCTTACTTCGTACAGTCAAACTTAATTTTCCTGCATTTCTGAAGAGGCCAATTACATCACTGTGGACGGCATAACGCAAGGCAAACCCATTGACTCTGATAATTTCATCACCTGTCTAAGAGAGGAGAAACTCTATTATTAAAATTAAAAAAAAGTGATACTCATAAATCTAAGAAAAATTAAAACTTTTTATTTAATTTATTTATTAGCATTTTTTTATTCCTTCTATAACACACCAGCAAAGGATTTGTATTTTGTATTTAAAACGTAATGAAAATATGATTAATGAGAAATAAATGATTTTTTAGTAAGGGCGGTTTAATTATTACAAAAGATTTGTCATTACTAATATGCTCCCATTTTTTTGCCTTCATGAACATTCAAACGGAGGGGGTTAATATTCCCCTTTTCATGGATTTGTCTTACATTCTCAACTGTGATAACCATCAGGTCTCCACAGAGCTTTGAAGTGTTTAAGAGAAAGATGGAAGTGTAGAATTTTTATAGGATAAGAATTCTTAAAGAATAAGAATTTTTATAGAAAGGAAGTTAAAATATAGTTAGCATCTTTTTACTGGAGGGTTAGAAAGGTTTTTTTATTAGCAAATTATAAAGTTCACATTAAGAATTTTAATCTTATTTTTTATAGTATTATATAGGTTAGAAATAAAACAATTAAAATATTTTTGCTCTTTTAATAGGATAAACTGAATAAAAGAATTCTTTGCTTCCTCCCATTACCCCGTGAATTGTTGATGTTATCAGTCTTTTGCTGGCGCCTTAATAACGTATCACAGCAAATACTTTATTTGCCTTCTTACTCTTATCAGCTCTGGAGATTCTAATGATCCACTTCATTGAAAACAAATGAATATACTTAGAATCAGAACGACCCAATAAAAAATTCATAAGTATTTAAACTCCAGATTTTCTAGAGATAAAGTGTTAATTGCATCATCTAAACAAATCCATTACATACTTTTATATTCAGTTTTAATCTAACAGATTCACAATAGCATTTCAGATTTTAAAATTCAGCAATTGATAAGGTCTGGATTTACTTATTATCTTTTTTTTTTTTTTTTTTTTTTTGTACTTAAAAAGTAAGAATTATTTACGCAACACAAATAGTTAAATTGCAATGTAAATTGTGAAATGAAAAATTCAAATATTCCTTAAATATTTTTAAATTTGCAATAATTACTATAGAAGGTTGAATAATTTCTAATCAAAAGATGAGTAAAGAAATAGAAATGTTAAAAAAAAAATTTTAAGCATGAAAATTAAATTTATTAAATAAATTTTGAAAATACTCTAAAGTAATATTAAAAAAAAATACTTTATAAGCTGACTTACTTTGAAGTACTGTATTTAAATTAAGAAATAATATACAGATATATAAAATATTGAAAATATCCTCATTTTCAGTCATCATTATATATAAGGATTAAAGTTTGATTCATGACAATTTATGTTTTTTTTTATTCCCCCCCCCCCCCCATAATACATGTACATAACAGATTAGGAAAACATGCAATTAGGAATAATCAAATTTTTTTAATAATATTTTGTAAACAATTTAATAAATGCAGTATAAAGTTGCATTAACTCATTTTTTAATATTTTAAATTCATAGAAATTTTAAATATGAGGTTTTTTTTTCATGTTTAATCACATTGATTACTTATTTGTTTCTTTTAAATAAAATACTATGAAAGTAATTACTCTTAGTCCTTGAAGATAAGCTTCAGATCCAGCTTCCACATCAGACACAAAGAATCCAATGCCATGTTCTTTCCCTAATAAAACATAGTTATAAAAATTTCACTATTCTAAATATATTAATCTAAGGGTCAGTAAGAAGAATTGAAAAAATATAAAAGGCATAAGTAGTGTATATTTATTTTAAAAGCTACTTGCCTCCACGAATTGAGAAACCAAGTTTATGAATTCCTTTTCTTCTCTGAAGTAAAATTTCTCTCATCTTCTAGGAAGACAGAAGCAATTTACCATTCTTTCTCTTCCTATTTTAGAAATGAAAAAGAAGTTTAACATTAAAAAATTAGGATTTAAAAAATAATACTTAATATTTTTAATAAAAAAATGCCGTTAAGAAACATTTGTCTTTTTATGATTTATATTCTGTCTAACGAAAAATGAACTGGGTGTGTCCAATTAAATTTCAAATTTCTATTGTTAGACATTGCTAATTTTATTTAGCAGCAGTGTCTAACAATTGAAATCTGAAATTTAACTGGGCACGCCCAGAACATCTTTTTGGGACAGAGTAAAGATGGTACTGTATAATTCGAGTCAGTTTAGAATCATTAGTATATTTAGCATAATGTTTTTAAACACTTCAATTTCAGTTTAAAGATTTAATTTCCCTGAAAATTGGATTGTGAAATTCGTAAATAACATATATCTTCTGGTAGATTTACCCCACTGATTATATCATAGTTGTCTCTTATGGCAATTCTTAAAATAAACAAGTATAAAGCTTACAAAAACATGGTCTGTATTTCAAAAATAGTTATTCTTATATTTTCTATTATTAACAATGTCGAGCATTTTTTTTTAAAAATCTAACCATCCCGGATTCCGTTGAGGGAAAAAAAAATTTGTTCCCTGAACTATACACGAAGTTAATGAGCTTTGTTAGAGATAGGGAAATTAAAAAAAAAAGGCATAAAAAAAGATAACGGAGTCAAGAAGAAATAGGAATTATTCAATAATTATATGGCACTTAAAAGATAAAGATATCATTAAATTATTATCATCTTTATTTTAAAATCTAAACTGAGGGCAAGGTTTATAAAAAAAATATTATATTTTATACATTTCACTGATTCCAAAGAATCAACCCAATTACATATAAAAATGAAAAATAAAATTCTATATAAAGTATTAAGCTGTAATTATTATAGAAAATAAAAAATTATGTACTGGCATCATCATGTCATAAAAAAAGTGATGGTAACATCTATTGTACATGTATTGGTGTTTTTGTATATAATGAAAAAGATGTGTCATACAGTACCTAGTAAAACATTAAAACCAAATGCCAATGGATTATAATGGGCGCATTAATAATTATTTAAAAATAAAACTGAAACCCATTAGTAACCCTAGAAGGCAAATAGTCGAATCGACTAACACGACTTGCATTTTTGACTATCTCTCTATAAAAGTCATGCGTGTCAACTCACTCTTAACTCTTGCAGAGGACATATGTGCTGCTGAGGTTCGTCTGCCAATTTTTTTTAGAAAGCACATGTTAGTCAAATGGACTAATAATTAGCCTATGCATGACTTTTGAGATTATAACATAATTTTTCATTTTGCAATTGCAACTATATTTTAACCTTCTAAAGAATATGTATTGTGTTGTAGATTTAAAAACGGCTTCTAGTAGGTTTTTAGCACAATAAAAGCTGATAAAATTTTCATATATTTGCCTATATTACAAAGATAGCTATGGACTACTAAACAAAACCTCAAGAAAAATCATTGACACTCTAGAAAAGGATGCCAACCCTGAAAAGAGGAGAATTTTTGGTATTTGATGTTGGTTATTCTGTTATGATTACGAAAAAAACAGACTTTTATGTTTTGTTACTTTTTTATGAAGTTTTTTCAGACTTTTGTTTTGATATCAAATAAGTACTGGTATATTGCTCTTGTAAATGACATTTTATAAATAAATAGATTATGAAATTAACCTTAACTTTCATTAAGATTATTTACCATATAATAATTGGTCCATTGATATATTACCAGGAAAAATATTTTTTTGTCTAAATTTTATAAAAGTCAAATAACAAGGGTTATAAAAGTGTTAGTTGAATTGACTAATGATTAGTCTTTGTGCTTGTCAAATATGATTAGCCTTCCAGGATTATCCGTACTTTTTTCAAGGTACAGTATCTAAATAGAGACCAATGTTTTTAGGCTACATATAGAGTAGCCTCTATAGAATTTCACTTAGAAGTTGGATAAAGTGAGTGACTGTCTACTAAAGTAGTATTTAGATCTTACAAAAAATTTTAAGGTCATTCTTTTTTCTTATTTCTAAAACATGAACAATGCTGATTTTTTTGATTCAGTAAAAGAATTAATGGTTAATTTTTAATTAACTATGCACATGTTTGATACAAATATTGAATAAAAAATATTTCTATTTGCATGAATTTAAATTTAATGTAACATTTAAGGAGAAAATTTTTCATCTATATTTGCCCATTTTATGATATTAGCTGTTTTGGCAGCTGATTGAGAGTCAATAAAATCCTTACCTACTCATACGTCAAGATGTTTAACAGCAAAATCTTAGATGAAAAAGGGAAAAAAAACACACAAGATAAACAGTATTTTTTAAAATTTAAAATTGTGTAAATTTCATTTTAAATTAACACTTAAGTAACAAGAAATAAATCAGCATGACTGTAAATCTATTTCTCCTAACATTTCTGCTCGACCATATGGATAGGTACTTGACTATATCTGATAGCTTACGTGATTATCTCAAATAAATCTAACTGCTTTATTAATACCAGAAAATTTAATTTAAAAAATGAGATCTATATCCGGCTTAATATTTCTTCAAATATGGGAGTAAACAGAATTGGAGTACATGAACTGGTTAAATTACTCAGAAAATAATGTTGGCTGTAATGTGAATTATATATCTCAATGTTAAAACTTTTATATGTATTAAAAATATTTTCTTAGTCAATTGGAAATGCTAAATCTTCTACATCCATTTTTTATACTTATCTTAAAAAAAATTGCATTAAGTGAAATAATAAAAATATTTTTAGTGAATTAAATGCTTAATTAATTAAACAGGCATGATAAAATAAATATATTAAGCATTTGTCATTTTAAACTTTAAACAAATTTCATAAAGTCAAGAGTTCAGATTTTCAATATGGTTTCCAAATTTAAATTTATGACCAATAATTTCATTCATTCATCAAGATAATAATATTGGCCCTGGGTGGACAACTTGTATCTTTCTTTAGATTAAATAAATAAATAAAATAAATAAATAAATAAATAAATAAATAAATAAATAAATAAATAAATAAAATAAATTGTTGGGTTCCAATAAACTATCAAAGACTTTGGAGGTTTCCCTGAAATAACAAATAGAAATTTGTGATAATCTTTTTTTGTTTTCCAGCAAGACCAAAAAAATCAACTAAAAATGATAGGTGGTTGACAGTTTATGAAATGCTAAAAATATTCCAATGATAACTGTATCATGATGCAGGTTATTATAATATCCATGATTAAACAATAACAATGGCTTAAATTATTGGATGTGTGAGTGGCTTAAAGTACACTCATGTCCAAATGTTAAGCACGATTGTAAAAATGTAACATTTAAAGGTTCAGATCCAAAAAACGAATCGGCCTTGGTGGCTCAGTGGTTGCGTGATCGCCTCTGATGCCCAAGGATGCGGGTTCAATCCTGGCCGAGGACGATGAGTATTTATTCAGGGGGAAAATCCTGAGATCACGCACTTCCTTCAGAAGGGAAGTAAAGCCATTGGTCATGTGTAGTCGTTTGCCTGCTGCACGTTAAAGAACCCTTGCGAGGCAAAATGGGTTGAAAAGGACGTTAATACCAAACAAACCAAACCAGAAAAACGACAAACATTGGATTGGATAAGGAGTTTTTCTGTCGTTTGGAGCACAAAGTGTTAGAATAAATTGAACTACACCACGCAAATACATTGCCCCAAATTATGGAAACCCTTTATCCAGAATAACCGAAGTCCCGAGCATTCCGGATAAAGAGTCCTATACTGTAATAAGATTTTATGGTGAAATTTATTGAATTTATCTAGGAAAACATGGCTGTTTCAATAAAAAAGGCCATTTACAGAAATCTTAAGATGTCAATTAGTAAGTGATGGTATACGGGTGTTTATTAACATACGACAGAAATTCAAGGGGTGATTCTTTGGGTTAATCTAATAATCTTTTGTTCTTTGATGATTTTCTTAGAATGCCACTTTGTTTCAAAGATACAAGGCGATAAAGGTTTTTTGACAAAACGCTAATTATAATAAAGAGAAAGAAACCTTGTCCACAACAGTTTATTGTCCTGTATGCATATTTCGACTATTTTGTATCCATCAGTCAGCAGAATACAGTGTGCGTAGTGAAAAAAATGCAATATATACAGCAGAGTGACCAGTCGGAGTAAAGAGATGAGCATAAAATTTATCGTGAATGAGAGGTTTCTTTCTCTATATTATTGTGTTTATCTATAGTTTTCGGTTATTTTTGTTTTGAAAGGGGCTGGTTTTCCTATCAGGAAGACTTACCAGTGAGGTGTATCAAAATTTTTTGGAACACTTGCTACCTATTTTTCTAGAGGATACACCACTGTGAACAAGAAATGAAATGTGGTTTATGTACACTGGTGCATCAGCGCTTTTTTGTGTGGTTGCTCGTGAGTTTTAAATGCAACATATCAAGACCGCTGGATTGGTCGAGATGGTTCTCACTTATGGCCTGATCAATCCCTGGATTTTTTTTCTATGGGGCCATCTGAAGTTCTTAGTTTACACTATTCCAGTGGAAAATGTAGAAGATTTAAGAAATAGATAGCTGATTGGTGTAATGCAATAAGAAATAACTCTGGTGTTGTTGAAAGAGTTCAGAAATCAGTGAGAAGATTGGATTCATGCATCTTAGCTGGTGGTAGTCATTTTCAGCAATTGTTATAGATTAAGAAGCTTACATGTAATATTAGGTAATAGAAGATTGTTTTTGTCGAAACAAAGCGGCATTCTGAAAATCATCAAAGGAGAAAAGATTCATAAAATTACCCAAAGAATCACCCCTTGAATTTTTGCCATTTATTTAGTAAATGCCCTGTATATGCCAAAAGAAATCTATCATTAAAACACCAAAAAATAAAGAAGAAAAAAATCCAGGGACATCTATGCCACATAAGATATTTATACAAAATGTTTACAATAAATGAAAAAATATTGTCTTTCACAGTACTGCTGTTTTTATTATTGATGAAAATAGGAAAGAAAATTCCACAGCCTGCTTAAATTAAGCTTATTAGTTAGTCTTTGTAAATAATTTGAGCATCTTAAAACAACTCAATTTGCATTCCTTTTCAATGTTACCTTAAGATTAATCCTAAGTAACACAAAAGTTGTATTAAATATGGAATTAATAACATGTTAATATCTTAATCATATCTAAAAACATTAATAATGATCTTGTCTTGCTGCAGGGATAAACAAATAAATAACAAATATCTAACCTAACGCAATATAAATGTTTTTTAAAACACAGCTGACATGTTTCGAAGATAACTTCATCAATAGAACTATGGAGAAAATAAAGAATATACTGTGGCTCCTCTGTAGATAAATCTATATTCTCAATGCATCACTTGTTTATTAAATACCATTTCTATTGCTTTATATTAGACATTTGTTTACATTTCATATAATTATAAAATTCATTAATGGCTAATAATGGTACATTTTAAAATTTTATTTTACATATTTTTAATTTCTAAGAATTTATAAGAAATTTTTTATGTAAAATGACAAAAGGATGAATAAAGATAATGATAATAAATGGCAATTTTTAAGTAAATACTGAAAAGAACATAAAAGAAAAAATTAATACTTTAGAACAAAAATAATACTCTTGCTTCTCTTATATAAAAAGATTTCCTTGAATTTCACGAAAAAAAAAAAGATTAGATTCCTTTATGATTAGTTGCAAATCAGAAAGCATCTATTTCAATTTATGATCTCAACCAGGGATTAAGCTTCAAGGGTTATGCTTTAAATAGTCTTGCTCATAAATGCAGCTTAAATCACAAACATGACATTTAATAAAATATCCCATTTTTACTGCATGCATAAACAGAAATATGAGTTGAAACTTGATCATATTACTCAACAATTTAGATACCATTTCTCCAAATTATATTAAATAAAAAAGTGGATAGAGTTTCCTTTGCAAGAATGAAGCTTATTTTACAATTCACTTTAATAAAGTTCTCAAATTCAAAATCTGTGTTTGAATAATTTTTAAAATCTAATTTTTCTATATACCTGTCCTATTAATTGACTAATTTAAAAAGGGGAAAGATACTATTTTTATATAAGAATGATCATCTTGAACAAAACCTTTTTGATTATAAAATATTTACAAATTAAGAAACAAAAAATTAAAAATGTATAAATCTCTGAATTTATATTAAGAGCATTTTTTTCTTTTTAAGATTGACAAAGCAAAAATTTTCTTACTTTATTATTTTTCTTGAAAACAATGGACTTTTTTGAGGAAGGAGGAAATCGGATAAAGATAGAAAATAATCATAACTTTGCTTAAAATTTCACCAAAACTTTTTTTCAACATTACGTATGTTTATGAATTTTAAGTAAAATCAGGAATTTTTCTCTATTAAAGAAATAGATGTTGTTTTTAAAACAAATAACATCTTTTTTTATATTATTTTAAAATATCTCACTCTCCACAAATAATTTTGTTTTATTCACATTTATTTTATTCATAAATTCTTTCCTTATACAGTATCAAATGGAAATTTCATAAGATTAGTTTGGAATTAAAAATGTCAAATTTATTTAATCTGTTGACTGTTTTTTTTTTAAGGTGAAAAAATAGATTCATAAACCTTTGAAAGTGTGATTAAAAAAAAAACAGATTAACATTTTAAATCATAATCTTGAAGTTTCAGATTTAAGCATGAATCATTGAAACTTTCTAGTAATATAATCCATTTTGTCATAACTGCCCTAAAAATTATTTTCTCATGGTTTATTTTCATTCTCTGACTCCTGTTTTCATTTCTTTCTGCTTCGACCTCAGTGCATAGGGCACAAATACTTTAAATGCCTCGTTTAATTCAAAATGTTGATTTAAATATAAATGTTTATTTATTATATTTAAATCAGTATTTTGAATTAAACATTTATTTATTTAGTTCTCATTAAAATATACTGAATTATAATAAAATTATTTTAGTGTAAATAATTAACATGAATGAAAATAAAGAAAGCTAAAAATATGTAATGTAGAAATAATTATATCTCTCTTCTTTTTTTTTTTTAATGTAGTAAATGAGATAAATAAATAAAATAATCAAAATAAAAGTGACCAATTTCTTCAATTACATCGGGGCTTGCATTGGTGACTTTTATTTTGTTTATTTTATTTATTTATCTCATTTATTATATTTAAAAAAAAGGAGATTTACTTATTTAACTAAATGATTACAAACCACTCCTTCTCTTGTATAGAAATAATTACCGGTACTATAAGAAATGTCTTAAGAGTGGTTTTTTTTTTTTTGCTCAGGTTGATTTTATTTGCTTTATTGCACAATGAGATATAAGGATTTATTTATAAATGTTACTATATGTACTAATCTCTAACGATTTATAAATGAAGTGCCTGGATCATTTTTATCTTTGAGGTTTAAACGTGGAATTCACTGTAATAAATGTTGATCTCCATACTTAGAAAATTCTTTTCTGATGTCAAACTATAATAAAAATCTGAGAATTTTATGAACTTTATGGAGAGTTTTATTAAACCTGCTTAATTAAATGAAATTAGCATTCACTAGAAATTATTAATACTTTTGTAAGCATTTACTTAAAAATAATTAATTTCACTTGTAATCTTATTTGATTTCTGCCAAAGATATTATGATATTACCAGAAGATATTTTCTTACATACCCAAACATTAACTAGTTTTGTAGTTCTTGTTGAAAGAACAAATGCTGATTTTATTCAACCTGTATTTGAAATCAAAATTAATTGTTTCTTATCATTATCACTTGAATGTTAATCAATTTAACTCTGTAAATAAGTAACGAAGTCCCTAAATCTTATCTAAAGCGAGGGAAAAAAGCTGTTTAAATAAAGCTTTCATTAAAAAAGAACTTCATTAGCTTTATTCTACACAATTTATTCAAAAATATTATATCAAAAAGTTTGTTTTTCATTAAAATTGTGAGAGGATCTTTTCTCATCTTAATTGCTTATGAAAACAGAATCATTCAAATTCTATTCCAAGAAATTGTTTACATTCCTTCTATGTTTTAATTAATTGGCGTAAGGTATTTAACTTATTGAATATGCATTTACAATTATTAACTACTCACTTAGTTAACAATTATCTATTCACTTAAGTGTAAGTAAATTTTAACCGTTGTCACGTGAAAATAAGTCTAATTCAAAATAAATGAAAAGAAAGGAAAGCTTACCTGGATCCAGTGATTCGTAAACTGAAGGTGAAATAAAAGTGTAAAAATCTTTTTTGAAGAGATCAACAGGTGCTTCCAAACTGTGTTTCTATGTTCCTTCATTAACCTGTTATGATAGTCTATATTAAATTCCACAAATAAACATTTCTGTTACCAGAGAAGATATGTAGCTGTCAGAATGAAACCACATCTGAAACATTCAATAGAGCAACAGTTTACACAGGGAAGAGATCCTCCTCTTTTCTAGCTGAACTAATGAGTGACTACCTGGATAGCCTCATATCAGGGATCCCGGAAAACTCAATGGAACTTTCACCCTTTTTATTTTTAATGTTAAAACTAAATGTTATCTTGCATGTCATAATACATGTAATAATAAAGTCTACAGAAACATATTATTAAAGTAATATTGAAATTATTTTAAGTATATTAAACTTTTTTTGCTCCTTAAACAGATTAATATGGTTTGAATTACAAGTAAATTTTTAATTTTCTCTCTTTTCACTTTAACAAGAAATCATATCTTTGAATATGGTTAGTGTTTGAATTTTTTATTTCTATTTTCTTGAAATTAAAATGTTTGAAAAGATCATTAAATTTTTAAGATTTCTTAATGTTTACTAATTTTAAGAAAATTCATAATGTTGTTCATGAAATTATGCTTTATTCTCATTTATTCTATAATTAATGATAAATGAAATAAATTAAATTGAAAATTAATTTCATAATGCATGTATTATTTTTCAAATAAAACTATTTGGAATTTATGATTTCAGAAAGATGGTATAGGTTTTAGGTGTAGAATTTTTCATTAATTTAGAGCTGTATGAATAAAAATATTAACAATTTTCAACATCTTTTGAAATGCTAAATATGTACATGATATAGGCTTTACTATAATATTATTAAATTTAAAAATATTTTAACAGCTTTATGAATTATCTAAATGTTGAATATAAATGTTAAATCTAGCATTCTTATGGAATGAAATAAATAAGAAATTAAAAATTAATAATATTGATTAAAATAATTTGAAAATTACAAAGCAGTAATTATAACTTATAAAAGACACCAATTTTTACAGGTGATTTACAGAGAAAATATAAGAGAGATGGGAGGGGAGGAATTCAAGAGATGGTTCCTTTGAAGTTGTGCGGTATTTATTGAATTACTCTCTTAATAATAATAAATTCTACCAAAAATGTACATTATTTTAATAATACAATAATCATGCAGTTAAGTCTTTAACTCTTTAGCTGTGACGAACTTTTAATCTCCACGTGCAGTTTATTGGATGTCAAAGCTTGAAGGGGAAAAAAATTCATTGTGTGTATATTTTCACTTGCATCAAGCTCTTTTCATTCTTAGCAGGAAGTGAGGATGATTGAATGCCTCACTATTAATAGAGTAACGGTTATTTGTGAACAAGATAGGTGGACGAATATAAATACAATCAGACATATTAATCCCTTTATAAATACTTAATTATAAATTTGTTGTATTTTCAATTATTTTTTAACATTTTTGAATCAAAAATTAATACATAACAGCAGAAAGCGTAGTTTATAATTAATAATAATAATAGAATATTGCAATTCCAACACAATGAGTACACAGAAACACGAGGATAATGTTATATTGGAAAGTGAATGGGGAAGAACAATAGAGAACAAAACATAATAATGTTTTATAACCCAAGTTCTCTGGATATCATTACAACCATTATAATAATAAAACTTTACTTAGATTACATATCATCATGATGACATTTTGGTACCTTATCCTCATAAAAAAAGAAAATGCCAGTAAAGATTTATACCCCCCTCCCTGCCCAAAAGACACCTACAAAAAAGAAAAAGGTTATAATAATGATGCAAGAATTTAAATTTTTTGTCTAATTATATGGAAAAAATCTCGTGTGCCACCTAATTCTATTGAAATCTTTTGTGTTTTATTCATTTTGAAAATATACAAAAACCGGAAGCATGTTAATATGCAGAAAGACCTATTGTTGAAACAATTGCGTGGTGCTCAAAATTTGCAGCACCTACAAAATGCAGCCTAGTTGATCTACTTAACATATTGGAGCAATTTTTTATTTAATTGTTGTGTTTTTAAAGTGATATTAAAATTAATTAAAAGTGTCAACATAAAATTTTAACAATTACAAATTTTAAACCATTAACATAATAAGGATATTTTTTTTTTATGATCTGCAAATTTTTTGTTTAATATTTTTAAAGACCTTATTAAATTGCATATTTTTTTTAAGATATGTAAAAAACTTTTTAAATACATGTATTTAAATGAAACCTAAAAGTCTGTATATTAGGAATTTCAATAATTTATATTAAAATACGCAATTATCACTTCTCATTATAAAATAAATACAATATATCAGATTAAAAAAAGAAAAGAAAAGAAAAACACCACTCAAATAAAGTATAAATTTCTCCCTTCATGTTCATCTGAAATGAACAGAATTTTAAGGTTGTAAAATATCTTTCATCTTGCAACTGGTCTGAAATTTATTTCAAGAAAAGTACAAGGTGTATTCAGAAAGTAAGTTCCCTACTATAAATATTTTCATAATTTTTTCTTTACTAGATTCTATATACCTTTAACTATTTTTTCCACATAGTTTCAAAGTTTATTTAAACACTTGTCATAGCGCTCAAGGAACTTCTGCATGCTCACTTCATAGAAGTCTGCTGCCGGTGAGGAAAGCCATGCAGTTTTCACTTCTTCATCATCGCTGAAATGTAGGCTGCCGATAAATCCTTTAGATCCCAGAACAGGTGGTAGTAACTGGTCCAGACTATAAGGCAGGTGGTCAGTTGTTCCCAACAAAAAGAAATGATTAATACCATCAGGGATGGATGATGGTACCGTCATCCATCCCTGTAAACGTTTATTTGATTGAAATTTACTTTGTACATTCTTTTGACCTATTCACTAATGTGAAGAACCTAGAGACCACAAGATCCACTTGGACCACAAAAAGTTGACATTTATTGGCACAGATGTACATTTCGATCACAAGGTGATCATCAGTCAGTATGCAAAGATTTTCTAATTCGAACAAAAAATATATGCAGATGAGTATCCAATTAGAGAAACAACCAAAATAAATTGGTTAAAGATAAGGATGACAAAAATGGAGGGCTAATAAGAGATAGGGAATCTCTGATTAGTTACAGACAAAAGAAGAAAGCTAAGATCTGATACAATTAAGCAAACTTGTCCAATTGGATAAATTTAGAGAACCTCCATCTTGATTCATAAGGTCATCTGGGAGGTGTTTGGAAATCTCTCACGATTTCAAAAAATTAAGGCTTCTATAATCATCCTTGGCGTGGAGAATCTTCAAGTTTCCTTTATTCACTGTGTCCACTTGTCAGAATGTGTTGACCATAGTCTGACATCTTGGGTTTATGATTTTTGACATAGCTGGAAGTTCTTTGTGATTGAAATGTACATCTGTGCCAATAAATGTCAATTTTTTGTGGTCAAGTGGATCTTGTGTTTTCTGGTTCTTCAAACTATAAGTAACCATAGCCCCAGAGATTTATTTCTAATTACACTAGTCAACATACTCTTTTGGCATCCAAGACCACAAATAGTGCTCTTAGGAGCAATTAGTATGTACAATTTGAATCTGCTTTTAGATTTTTCTATCATATCACGTTTTCAAGTTAAGCACATAGAGGCTGCAATGTGAAAGTAATGGGTGAGGGGAAGTGGCTGCTATGTTAAAGTATCCATAATTGGGGGCCACAAGAAAATTTATCAGGCCCCAAACACTAAATATTTTTTAAATGTTTCATTGAAAAACAAGAAATCTGCAAGTGCTAGAAAAATTTTTATGAAAATAAAAATGTTGACTAGTTTTATTTATATTTACTAATGTTTGGGGCCATTAGGAACCTAAATACAGAGGTTATGGAAAGTAGTATTCAAATAAGCTGTTTTGAATAAAGATCACATAGAAGGCAACCTAATTCAAGCATTAATCAAGAATACTGTATTTATTATGGTAATTAAAAGAAAAATTAAGATCTACAGGCATTAAATAATTAGTTTGTTTTTTGTTTTAAACATCTAGGAAAGATAAATTGTTTTTATTAAGATTTAACAAATTCTAATAAAAATAATATCAGTCTTAATTATTATGCTGTGCTTTTTTTTTTTATTTATTTAATTTTTAATTTAAAGTGTTTCTAGCAACCTGGAATGATCTTATGAATGATCTCTACCTCACAGGCATGAACTCAAACAGGGTTATTATAGAGTGATGTATAAGTCCCTCCAGTTTGGAATTTGATAGAACAGTAACCATTGACAGACATAGCAGAAACATTCATATCAACTGATAGAAAATCTCCCCATGTTTTATAAGTACCTAAGGTTTCCTACTACATACTTACCAACATCTGAAGGTGAATGCCAGTGACTGCATAGGTGATCCACTCTTGCAGCTGGATTAAATCATGTGAAAAAATAAGGGTTAGGTTATTATGAAGAACTGCCTGTATATGAAGGAAAACCTTACTATAAAGAAAACATCAGAGATATGTATTTCGAAGACTATGGTCTCAATCTTGCCGTTGAGAAAGAAGGCATAAACCTTTGAAATATCTATCCGATGATTCATATCTCAGATGTTTTCTTGTGATAAGAGTTATTTTTCCTTCACATATGGGCTAAATCATATTTTTTCTTCACTTTTATGGGCATGAATATGTAATTCATTTAAACTAAAGTGTTGTGGAAAAGCTGATTTGTTATGGATTCCTATGATGACATACGCAAATGTTTTGAAATATTATTTCATAGAACACATGAGGCATTCCCCCTGATAATTATGATTCAAAATCATTTTCTTAGTAATGCTGCAGTCAATTTCTTGTCATAATTCATATAACATTTCTTGCTTTACTGCTTTAACCATGGCAGTAATTAGAAGTATGCAATATTTGAATTGCCCTGTAAAGGAGAAAAACTACAGAAAGAACAACAAAAACTAAAATAGCTAAATGATAGACTGATTTTTAAAGGTTCAAAAATACTGTGTTGCCAATAAAATTATAAAGAAATAATTAAGAAAATGGGTTTGATAGAAATAAATCATGTCAAATTCACTTCTCAATCTAGAAAGAATCAGCAATACCCACAAGAAGGGGATCATCAAATAGACCATAACCGATTTAAATCTAGACAAGCAATCCCAGAAAATTAAAATATTAAAAATTCAAAATGAAGGATAATTATACAGAGAATGATATTTCAAAAAAAAAAAAAAGTAATGTATTGTATTTATGTTGCAATACCAAAAAATGAGAGAAGGACCCAAAAACTACAGTGGAAACTTGATTTTATGTTTTTCAACATCCTAATGGCAGAAAACATAAAATGGAAAAATGTGAAATCAAGAACAAAAGTAAATAAATAAATAAATAAATAAATAAATAAATAAACAACATTTTGAGCAAATGTAAATAAATACTGTAAAATAAAATCAAAAATACAAAAGAAATATTTATATTACTTCTATGTATAACAACAAAATTATCATTTGTTAAGGACATTCAAAGAAAAATTGTGATTTTTAGTTGTTTTGAGTTGTAATTCACAGTTTTCTGCAAACAGACAGAGAATGCAAATACCAATTCTTGATTTTCATTTGGTATAAAAAAATTTGGCTATAAATAAATAAAATATCATCTAGCAACTCAAAGAAGGAAAGCATGTGAAATGTAAAATTGGGATTCCAGGGTTGTAAACAATAATGAGAAATGCAAGGTTGCATGTAAATGATGAATGATGATCTGAAAGAGTTTTGTAAAAATCAATAAAAACAATTTGAAGATACATTTACATGTGACTGCTGTAATTAGAATGAAATTAAATTGGTGAGAACCATTGCGGATAATCTAATATAAAAATCACAAGAGAATATCACACAATTTATTTTTTGTGGTTAACAATTAGGAATCTGTTCTTTATTGAGTCGCTGAGATTAATATTTGGTCTAATGTAGAAATAATGAGGACACTGTACCAAAGTATAGTAAGAAGAACCCAAAAAATGTGTCAGAAACTTAACAACAGGAAAAAATTGCCACACCATTTAAGAACCCAGGTATCTTCTGCAACTTTTCCAGGAAGGGGGGGGGCCCCCCCAAAGGTAAAATTTTCATAAATATCATAATGAAGTTGAGGCCTGATCCAGGGATGGCAAATGCCTGTTCTGCCCCTTCCTCGCAGATATGAGTCTTCTGGTCCCTTTCCTTGGAGAGTTATGAATTAATTTCTTGTAAATTGATATAAATTGCATAAAATACCTTTATATTTTAAAATATAAAGGTATCTTTAACATTTAATTTTGTTTAAAGAATGGATAACTAACCTCAACAGTAGAAGTTAGAAAAATGAAATTCTTTAAATTTTACTTACAATAAAATTAATTAAAATGGCAATAAAAACATGAAATCATAAAACCCTTTTAAATAAATTTTTAATCCTATATGTTTCTAATTTTTTTATAGTGTTGAGATCATTTAAATTACTTTATTATGAAAAACCTGCAATGAGATAACTTTTTTGTTTTACTAACTTAAGCTTGAATCTTAATTTTTATATAATATAAATGAAAAACTTGTTTATAAATTAAAATTTTATTCTCCAAATGAGCTTCATTATTAGTTTAACAATTGCTAAAAGGGCAGTATTTTGTGCTTAGAAAA
Source organism: Rhysida immarginata (assembly GCA_023313115.1). NCBI lineage: Eukaryota > Metazoa > Arthropoda > Chilopoda > Scolopendromorpha > Scolopendridae > Rhysida > Rhysida immarginata. Next base: position 536,502 of record JAHWFO010034948.1, on the reverse strand, counting down.
ATTTAAAACTATTTACATTCATTATCATTTGAAAATATAAATATTTTATGTTCATAAAATTAAAATAAAATTTTTACAGTATAAAAATAGAATACCATTTAATTACATACAAAATGTACAAATTAATTTACATGCATATATATTTTATATGCGTTAAAAATATATACAATATATAACAACTATTCTTAAGTTTTTCGTTTTTTTTTTAAACTACTTCTATATTTGATCGTACAGTATTTGAAGGATTGCCAATTTCTGTTATTGATAGGAAATTTGGATTAAGTGAAAAATCCCTGCTGTCTCTTTTCAAATCACATATTTCTAAACTATTTTCATAATCATATAATTTATCATATAACAGATCATCGTCTAACGAAAAACTTTCATCTTGGGAAACACTTAAAGTAGTGTCAGCTTCATCCCATTCTAATCGGCGATTTAGCTCATATTCCTCTGGACTGAGGATTGCTCCAACATCTGGATCAGTAGCATCAAAGATTTCAGTTACTTTCATTTGATTGTCACTATCTAAATAATAGTATGCCATGACGGCATCATGCTGTTTCGTAACTTGAAGAACCTGATCAAACGTATCAGCCATTTGATCATTTAAATGAAGATTAGTGCTGTCTCCTACTATTGAAGGGTCCCATGTAAGTGCAGCATTGGCTAAATCAACAACTCGTCTTTCCTTCCTGTCTGCATTCATTGCTTTAACCAAAGGTTTTGTTGTACTTTGAGGAATGCTAGCTAAGTCAACAGAAAATCCAAAATTGAAGCAACTTCCCCTCCTGGAACTTGCATTTGAATGCTGCCTTTCTTTGTGCGGGCACACACTCCAATCTCCTGACCGAGGGCGAGGAGGGCGACGGACATGATAAATAGATGACCGCCGACTTCCAGGGGCAGAACGTAAAAGTGGCTTGACAGACGGCACATCATTATAGTCATACTCTGTGATTGCCAACTGACATGTGAATCTTGAATGAGATAAAAAATTGATTCATTATTTATAATGTCAACAACAACAACAAGAATAATAAGAAGAAGAATTAGAAGAAGAAAAATTAATGTAAAATTTTAACTTACTTAGCCGAATACAGTTGTGTGTCTTTGCTAAATTTATACAAGAAGGTTTTAATATATGCAAGTATCCATGCTACTAATGTATTAAGATCTTCACCAAGTTTTGGCACCATGTCTTTTACTCTATAAAATAAAATTAAAAAAAAATTAAATAATTGAATGAATATTACTGTATTATATACAGGGTGTTTATGAACTCTTCTGTACAAAGTTTCAGGGGTGGTAGAGGACCTTATTTTGAAAATTATTTTGCCGATAAACTGGGGCTCGCAAATGAATCCTTGATACATAAAAAAAATAGTCAAACATTATATATACAACGGCCATCTGAGATTTCCTCATAATATTGTCTCTCTCATTAATGAATTTCCAGAAAGCGAAGAAATAGGAAAACTTGATACTGATGGTCACAACTAGAGGACTGCACCGGCGTAATTCGCTCGAGCGTACTATGAAGTGAGCTGCCGCCCGGAGTTGGGCTTTGCTGCTAAATGCAACAGTCCCACTACTTGCAAGGGAGATTATAAATCTTGTTGCAAAGTTCCAATTTGCCAAAATACACTCAAAAAGATATTTAAAAAAAAACTATAGAAATTTAATATTACTTTCAGGGTATAAAAATAGGTAAACAAAATTTTTATCCCTCTCTTAAGGGATAAAGTTTAAACCATAAACCTACGTATATTCACAGTTGAATAACGAGAATCACGAAAAAAGGACTTTAATTCATGTTTTTTACGGAAAAATTTTTCCAACTAAAAATTTATAAGTTTATTTACAATAAATATTTGTTTGTAAAAGTAATAACGAATACATGAATCTAGAAGCTTGCAATCGGCTTCGTTTGAACGTTTAAAACAGTTCGCCCCACTGCCCACTTTCCCCCTTCATGGGATAAACAGAACCAAGTGAACGACACTCGGAATATCCTATCCTATACCGTTGGTAAATCTCACAGTCTTTTTCGCTCGTTCTATCACGACCATTTGCCACCTAGCGGATTTTATAGTAATGTTTATCCGCCGAGCAAAAAATGCGTGACTGCAGCCCTCTAGTCACAACATTTTTAATAACCAAATACTACATGTTTGTAAAATTACAACAGGTGTTCAAACTGTTGACCATGAGCCCTAAACCCTTTAGGTTTCTTTGTCTGGGGACATCTGAAGAACGTGGTGTACGATATTCCTGTGCATGTCGTGATACTTCCATGCTTCACAAAATATCTGCTAAACTTGCACTGAGAAATGACTGCTTGCTGTTTTTGAATAACAAGCATGTGAATTTAATGTTTGCATGCTGTTCGAACTCCAAAATCATGTCTAACTGGAACGGAACCGAATGACATGGCACTGGTAGTGTCAGTTATGGCTGTAAGTGACCATGTAAGAAACATTGCAGGGATTTTTGGCCGTGTCAGAAATGATTTGTTGCTCATGTTCAACAGTTTGAACACCTGTTGTAATTTTACAAATGTTTTGTATTTGTTTATAAAAAACGTTGTGACCATCAGTATGAAATTTTCAATATGACCACTTAATGGAAATACATTAACGAGAGAGACAATATTATGAGGAAGTCTCAGACTGCTGTTGTATATATGATGTTTGACTATTTTTTTATGTAGAAATCATTTGCAATCCCCAGTTTATCAGCAAAACATATTCAAAATAGGTCCCCTACCACCCCTGAAAGTTTGTAAACAGAGCTCGTATACACCCTGTATAGCAAAATAAATAAATAAAATAATATTTCCCTCTAAGTAAAGAACTTACTTTATAAAAGCAGCATGCATTATGTCAAAAGGCAATACATAAGGAATGGTAAAAATGGATAACACTCTCATGGTTTTGTGTTTGAATACCCAACTCATTAAGCCACTGTTCATAGAAAGAGTTGCCTCTTCAAGGACTGTTAACAAATAAAAGAAAAATTAATAAATGAAAAAAAGTTTTTAATACTATTAAGCAAGCTATTTTTGTTTAAATTATTTTGTCAAATATAAACATAACTATTTTTAAAATATTAAATTATTTTCCTTATTTACTTTTCAGGAAAATACAATTTCATGCAACATACGCAGAATTATTAACCTAACAGAAAAACCCAATCTCAAAACTTTGTTGCATGTAACTGTAATGCTCATGTAGGTAGCAAATGATATATATTTCATATAATAGTGGTAGACTGATATCTTAAGCTTCTGTCTAAGCATGACACAAGAATGGATGATTAGATGACTTGAATGAGGTTAAAAAAAGATGGTTTGTTTAGGGTTTATAGAAAGTTTTCCAGAATCTTATTAGCCAATCAAAGAACTAAAGAGTTAATGTAAAGCAAAAACAAGAGCTTCACTGAAGTCGCAGACACACCACAAACTAAGAGCATAGTGTGCCTAACTCAAAGAGGCTATGGTAAATGAACATGCAAATACATTACTGCTGCTCTATGCAAAAAAGTAAAAAAGGTTGCCTTCTGTAGACCAACGATCACTGTCATTAAATCTTTAATGATTGGATATATGCTATGTGATCAGATGAATCAAGATTTCTGGTAGGAGAATCAGGATTTGGCAAAAACAGCATTGTGTCCTGATGCAGTAATATGGTATAGGAAATGCTCTCTTGGAACAAGTAGGTCCCCTCATACATTTTCTCCCTAGCTTTCCACATTCAAAGTCAATTTAACATCACTTATACCACGTTCGCGCTACTCCTTGATCATGGGCAAATAACCACGGTTATCTCTTGATCACAATCCGCAGCCTGTTTCAGTTACCAAACTCATTTTCAGCTCAGTTAAGAAATTGTTAAGTAACTGGGTTTCTGAAACCTGCTTAATGACATGAAATAATTGAAAATTGAATTTTTGACACTAGATTTATTACTTGATTCGAGATATTTGTAGTTTTGATACGAGGTTGATTTTAAGTAATTTATAAGCAAATTATTCTAACATATAATAAACCCAAATTGCTCTAAATATAATTGGCAAGCTAATTTTCTATTTTCATAGGCCAGTTAGCACCAGTGCAGTAATCCGAACACCACTACTCCATGATCACAGCATCCATCCTAGCCATCATTTTTTGGCAACCGTCATTTCGTTTGGATGCAGCGCAACCAGAAAGTGCTTGATCAGCTAACTACGGTTTAGCAACTGTAGTCTACTAACCGTGTTTCACTCTTAGTGTGAACAAGGTATACATCTCATTGCAAGCTTTGTAGTTTTTACAAAAGTCTTCTTGGAGATGACAATGGTGATTCAAAAAATAAAGAGTAGACCATAAAGTGAAATACAGAATTTAAAAGGAAGGACATGTGCAGCTATCTGTTGCACCTTCAACTACAGAATTACCTGAAATGTAAAGTCAATAGAATGAGTTGACTTTAGTTGCTCTCAAAAATAAACAAAACGATAAGAGGTTTTCTCCAATTTTTTATTTTTGGACCGGACATCAGTACCATATTCTTCTTATGCTGATATGTATTCAATATGCCAGCATAAGGAGAAGGAAAAGGTCAAAATTCTTCTTATCTTTTTGAATCACCTTTGTTAGAAAAGGTCAAAATAATCTGTATAAGGATCAAACGCATTATTTATTAAGTTTATTACGACATCATTAATAAAAAGTACCATTTAATACTGCCTCAGGGAGATCATCAATTGTAGCTGCAATTTCACGTCGTTGTCGACATTCTTCACACATATCATCTTCCTCTTCCTCTTCACTATCTTCATATTCAGTTTCATTATTCATTTCTTGAATTTCAAGGGTTGAACTTACAGCAATGCAACGAGTACAGGAAATAAGATCTAAGGATGGTAACAATGTTTATATATCACTTCTGATTATTGAAACCTTAAACATTATAATATATCCTTAAAATAAATTTTCCTCTAAATTAACTGCTACCATAAATGAAACATTATCTGAACAATATAAATCTGTACACCCATTCTAAGTGAACTTTTCCTAGACACCATGATCAATTCCCAAGCATGTGCAAAAAAGACATACCCGGTATGTTGTCTTGCAACTCATTAACCTTCAATGCAGGAAAGGTGTAAAAAGACATTTTAGAAAGAAGCCTATTCAGGAAATTTCTGCCATGCCTCAACTATTCCAATGAACATTTAAATGATGCTATTGTGAAGTGGAAATATCGTGAATATTGTGAGTCGCAATCAAATATTGTGAATTGGTCCTTCTCATAAAATGAAAGATTAGTGCCACCAAATGTTGAAATATGTTGTGAAATGCCTCTGAAAGAAACACTTGTGCCATTACTGTTCATCAAAAGCTGTATACAGTAATAAACTTAATAAATAATATGTTCTGGACCTACTTTCTTATTCTATTTTTTTTTTTATTTGTAATCTAACTTAATCTGTACATGGTGATTTGAAAAAAGTTTAGATTACTGAACCAAAACAACTTTTTTGCATAATTTATATTTATTTATTTTGGAGACTAGTCAGAACAAAATGTATTGTGCATTCACTGTACATGATATGGTGCAAGTTAAGAGGCTTTAATCAGTTTGTTTTTGTGAGATTTAAAATTTTTTCCATGGCCTTGAATTCCTGTCTTTTTAATCTCTAAAATGAAGCAAAATTCAATTTTTTTGTAGTTAGATTTAAAAAATATAAGCTTTCCTTAAATCTTCTTGAGAATTGCCTTTGTCTTTTCCTAGTATAATATATTTTCCACATTTTAAGACCTGTGCACTAATCCGAGCACCACTACTCCATGATCACGGCATCCATCGTAGCCATCATTTTTGGCAACCATCATTTCGCTTGGATGCAGTGCAACCAGAAAGTGCTTGATCAGCTATCTACGGTTTAGTGACTGTGGTTTAGATGTTGATATGTATTCAATATGCAAGCATAAGGAGAAGAAAAAGATCAAAATTCTTATCTTCTTGAATCACACAGGTCAAAATAATCTGTATAAGGATCAAACGCATAACTATTTTGCTTATCTTCGGCACAAGATAGTTTTAAGTAAACATAGCAGTTTTTGAAAGTTCTATGACTATTGTCAGCTCTTTTCTTTGAAAATTTTGTTAACTATGTATTTTAATATCAACTTGTAAAAACTGAATAAACAAATTTTTATACTGGCACATCTTCTTTCTTAGGTCTTGATCTCATTTTTCTCAAAAACATTTTAAAAAGTTATGGAAAACTTGCCACAACCAGCATTGTAATTTAAAGTTGGAGAAGATTAAAAATTTTAATCTAGATGTTAAACTAATTGCAGCACTTACTGTTTTTCTGGAGAAACCTGAGAGCATCATCAAATCCTTGCTTGCACATTTCACTTAATATTTCGGGATGAGGTGGAAATAATATTCTCATAAATCGATACAAATTTTGAGGCGAGAGCTATTAAAAGAATCAATATTCAAATTGTCATCTTAAATGCCTATTTTCTTTAGACTAAACAGATTGCTTATAAGTAGTCTTTTTGCATACCTCAATACTAGTGTTGGCTAAATTAACTTGGAAAAGATTATAACTGTTATCTCGAGGACATATATCACTTTCACCACAAAAAGGAGAAACGGTGACAGTATTTTCATCGAGAATTGGAAGATTATTACTGTAACAACCATCAATGTAACGCTGAAATGAAAAAGCAAAATTAAGATTCACAAAAAAATTACCATAATTCATCTGAATACGTGTAATTTTCAATTTCATTTTTTGCTACCTTTGAATTATGTAAAAAAAATAAACCAATAATAAATTGATATATAATTTAATTTTATTTTAAACTGTATTACTGATTGAAGCAGCATTTGCTTTTGTAAGCACTGCTTCCATTTGAGAGAGGGGCATGTTTAAATTAGTAATCATAATACATTCTCTTTTTTTCAATAATGCTTTATCACTTTTTTAACCATTCTTGCAAATCTATTTATGAAAAGAACAAGGTGATTCTAAAGTCATGTAACCAATATTTTCTATTTATTTCCATAAACTGAAGATACCATTTGAAATTCAAACTATTTATGGATGACAGATGGCATTGTTAGTGAGGACACAATCATGTGACCCAATTCCACAAAAAAAGGTGGTCATTGTGGGTACAAATATTTATTTGAGTCAAAAGTGTTTAGACAATATTTCATAAACAGTTTGCAACCCAAGATGTCCCAAATAAATCAATAGAAATAAAGAAAGGGTCAAGAGTAGATACGGTAGTATGATTTT
>JAHWFO010034948.1:494122-528791 GCA_023313115.1 Rhysida immarginata | reverse complement strand
AAAATCATACTACCGTATCTACTCTTGACCCTTTCTTTATTTCTATTAGACACTATGATACTCGATGAAGCTCAACCTATAAATAAATCAACAGTACATTATTTTGTTCAGAAGTTCAGGTAAGCAGATATTATAATAGCAAGAACAGATGAAGGTAGGGCCCCCCTTCATCTGTTCTTGATAATAGTAATATGGCTAAGAAATGGTAAGCCACCTCAATCACCTGAGCCAACTCCACTGGATTTTTTTCTCTTATGTCAAAGAACTGTACCAGTATACAAATTGATCTAAAGACATCAATGCATTAAAAAGCACCAGAAATTTCAGTGCATCTGTCAACATTGATATCTTGGAACATGCTCCTGAGAATACCTATCATCAAGTAAAATCATGCTTGCCACAGAATGGTTCTCAGTTTCAACATTTACTATAAATAATATAATGCAGCACAATTTCATAATGATACATTTATTTGCTCAAAAGATATAAGAGATATGGGTTGCAGGACTTTAGAATCATCCTGTATCATTATCATATCTCAGACTTAACATTTTTCGTAAATAACTTTGCAAGATTGGTTAACTTTCATATTTTTTTAGCCAACAGTGCAGTGCTCCAACCGAGCAAAAAATCAGTTGAATTCAATTGTACTAACGATATTAAATCCGCTAAATTAATGCACGTGTCAATCGCTAAACATCGGACAATGACAAAATAATCATACCACTAAGAACAATATTTGACCAATAGGAAAAAATTATGTATGACAACACATTTATGACTTATAAAGTAATCCATACAGTGATTTCCAAAAGATAAATCATTAAAGTTTACATTAAAAATGATCCAAATAATTTAAGGTCCCCAGGTTTAATTTAAGAATAGCCCCAGCTAAGAATGGTGATTAAGGAGGTTATGGTGTAAATATGATTTTTTTTTTTTTTTTTTTGCCACTAACTTTTGCTACTTCTCAATTAAAATCACCACTCAGATTTTTTTGGGGCCATAGGCAAAAGTGGCAATCATCAGCACGGCCCTTGTGAGTAATAATTCATTGTTGAAAAAGAGTAAATGTAACATGCAAGGGAAACCGATTTTTCTAACAGGAAAGGAAAACATCTTAATTTTTGCAAATACAGAGGCATTGCATTAGCTCTTACATCATGTCTGCCTGTTTTATCTTTTTCAAATAATTTTCTTGCAGTCATTTAGTATAATCTCTTTTTCCGGATTAGATTTTAATTTCAAATATTTATTTATTGATAAATATGTTTAAAAATGTGAAAGCTCAAAGAAAGGAACAAAATTTACTTCTATGAAAAAAAAAAAGGAAGAATTAGCTACATAAAAAAATCTTAAAATTATCCTTTCCTCATGCACTTGAAACAGAAAAATCTTATTACAGCTTATAACCTTTCCTCAAACTAATTTAAAATACTAAAAGGAGAGCAAATTTAAAATGCCGTAATTGAAGAGAGTAAAAAGAACAATCACTTATTATAAATTTTAAAAAAACAATAGAAAAGCCTTGCAATAAAATGAAAAAAATAAAAGACAACAGATTTCTTAATCACAGTTTCAAACAAACTTTTAAAATTGCCAATTGAAAATTCATACTTAATATAAATTAAAAAATAATATTTTTCAACTAAACATTTCTTTTTTGGTTAAAAGAAAATACAAATTTGATGCTAATGGGTTAAAAAAAAATTGTCATAATACATGTAATTAAATATATACTTACAACGCCTCGAAATTTTTCTGGAATGATACCGGAAAAAATTGGAATGAAACTACTGCAAAGTAATGCCTGAAAATAAATAAATAAATAAATAAATAAATAAACATTTGATGTATTTTAGAGGCCATTAACAGTAATAAAATGCACTAGTAATCAAGCAATAAATTTCAAAAATACACTGACAGCATTTAATCATTGTGCTTAGAATATTCAAAAGCCATTTGCCAATAGGCTTCAGCATAATTATGGTTATGATTAAGTTATTCAGTAAGGAAGCAACAACAAAGAAGAAATTTCACCAAAATATTTTCAGATACAATTTTTTTAGACTCTAGTTTTAATAATCCTTTAAAAGCTAATTTATTTTTGATCAAAAGTAACTGCAATATCGTAAAATGTGATCTTTTATATCAAAATTACATAATATCACAATTACAAAAAAATCACAATCTTTAAAGTTTATATTTTTCAGTATCTTGACTCCAATAGCTAAAAAAAAATATTAGAAATTAGAAAGTATTTTCAAATATCAAATTCTGGATTGCTTCAGTTTGCTTTGGATTCTAGTAAAGAATGAAATAAATGAGGAAAAAAAATAGCTTAGCTGTTACATTAACTATATTAATAATTCTGAAGGAAAAAAAATACATCAAGGAAATTAGAAATGTAATTTCAATACCTAAGTTAGCCAGTTCAAAGTGGGTCAAGGATATTTAATCATAAAATATGAATAAATTAAAATTTTGTTGATGTAGAAACACAAACTCTAACCTTAATATCAAACTTGATGAATTATTTATACCATGATAGCACTAATGCTCCAACATAATAATAATTTTACTTTTAGGAAATTCAGTAAGATTTTGAAACAGGAACAAAATAGACTTTCTTTTCTTTTTCCCCGTCACAGATAAGTGATGAAAAAAAAAATAAAAATTTTATATCAATACAGCATTATAGATATACAAAGCAAACTGAAGCAGATAAAAGATTTTGAAGTGAGTGAACTTGGAATCCAATTAATAAAGTAGGTGAATCACCCCTGATGACACCCTAAAGTTAGGAGCAGGGTTCAGAAACATTCATCCTTTCAAGGGCATCATACAAATAATTTGACTAAAGACTTTGCACTTGATCAATACATCACCACATATTTTACATCTAACATTCATATCTCTATTAAAATTCCAGTTTACTGGAAAGAATTTTTTTTTAAGCACGTAAGAATTGGGAAGAAGAATTTTCTGAATTTTATATGTGATTATTGCCAACATCTTCTAAGTTCTTATTTGGTAAAATAAGAATTAATAAAGTTTTTTTTTATAAAACAAGATTTTTCAAATCTTTAAATTTATTGAATCAATAAAGATATTTAAATCTATACAAAGTAATCAGTTAAGGTAACAGATCCCCACTTGACTATATCCTGAAATGCAGATATACCTGTTATCATTTGATGTCTATATGATTATTAAGGAATTTTTCTCTATCCTATTAGTCTAGGATTCCCATTCGTCCTGATTTTGATGAGACTTGATTTTGATGATTATTAATGTATTTTTGGTTGTGTTGAAATAAAAAAAAAAAATAATAATAATATTAAATAACTAATTTTATTTTTGATTTTATAAATCTTCACTATGTCCTAATATTTTTTTACAATAGATCCTGCATCTTTTATGTAAAATTTAGGAATGTGTCGCTTTTTGGTCAAAAACTTTAGGAACCTTATATTAGTCAAACTGCAGTTGTTACAAGCAGTTACCTAGTCGATTTCACGGCATTTTCTACGATTGTGATTACTGTGTTTTTATGTTTTTCGGATGGGACAAATAGTTGGAATATAAATTGGCATCGTTTATTCCTATTATGAAATAGTTTCTATGCAATACTAAATGCAAATACAATCCTTGCAAAACTTTTTTTCTTAATTAAAAATCTAAAATCAAGCTATATATAAATACATTTTGCACTGCACAAAAAGATTGTTAAGTATTGCATAACCAGAGATATATTATTTATAACCTTCACACATACACCCCTGTTGAAATCAAATTTGTTTATAACCAATGTTTCCTCTGGAGGGAAAAAAAAAAAACAACCCAAAAAAGATACAAATTTTTAGAAAAAAGAAATTGTAATTTTTAGAAAAAAGTTTTCTAAAAATGGCAACACATGAAGCATTTGCAATTTCAGGCATTTATATAGTTATTAAAAGGCATTTATTTTCTGCATACATTTTCAGGAAAACAAACCATAATAAAGAACACAGATGAATAAATAGCAAAATATTCAACTGCAAAAAATTATAATAATTGATAAATCATATCTCTGAAAATCATATTCATGGCTTAGTTCCTAAAGGAAAAAAAATAATCAAAATATCATGAAGTTGTTGATTTATTCCGATTTATGATAAGCGTTTGATTACAGAAGAATTTTTACTGAAATTCTCTAGAACCAAAAAAAACAGAAAAACAAGCAGCATTATAGTCAATATAAATCATTTATAAAAAAATAATTTAGTTCAGCCAACCGTTTATTTTCTTGAACTAAAAGTTCAAGTAGATTCTACTCTAAAAGTTATAATCAAGAGGACAATTGCATATAGCTTAAATAATTCACTGAAGGTTACATGCCCTTTAAGCAGTCTATAATTTATCTATTCATGGAATGTAGTGCAGAACTATAAAGTGGCTTGCTTGATTTTATCCATTTATTTCTGACAAAAGTCTTAACATCCTTTGTATTTATCTATACAGGAAAGCATTTTAATAATGCAACCCACCATAGTTTTGTTAAAGTTGTGATGAGAAGATATAAGTTAATAATGCAACCATCCATAGTTCTATTAAAACTGTGATAAGATGATAATAACTTATTTTATATACTATATTTTTTGAAAATAAAATATTAAAGCAATATCAAATAAATAAAGGACACCACTCTTTGAAGCTAGAAAATTCATTTAAGTGAACTGCCCTATAAATTTAATGAACTTAACATTATTTACTAGTTTTTTGGTTTGTTTGTTTTGTTTTTTTTTGGGGGGGGGGGGGGGGAGAAGGTGGTACATCATTATTATGAAACAAGCTCAAAAAATTTATAAAAGAAAAGTTATCATTTAGACCAATAGTTCTCAACCTTATTTTTGGACTCGTGACACACTTTTTAATGATGCAGTGGTGGCACATCAGAATACTGTGTTAAATTCACTGCTTCATAAACATGAACAATATCATTAAAAATGAAATGCAGCTAGAAAGTGAGGTTAATATGATTATAAAAGGTTGAGCAAAATATTGAGGTTATTTTTTGATTTTCTGTGAGGTAATAAAAGCATCTTTAATTAAATTACTGTATGGAAGAAATCCAAAAACTACAAAAATTTGCTTAATTTAATGAGTTTATATAAAGATGAATTCTTTTCTTAGATCTTTTCTATTCCTCTTTTACCTTTTTGGTGTCGAGGATGTTAAATAATCATTGGACCTATTTAAAATTTAACCTAGCAGAAGATCAGCCTACTGTGGCTTTGCTTGATCTTCCAAGCTTGTTAGTAAAGGGACAAACCCAAACATCCATGTTCTGAGTGGGATTCGAACCCGCAAATCACTAGTCTCGAGAGCAACAAGACCTGTGCCTTACCACTCTCGGCCACTGAGCCAACATAAAGATGAAATATGTAATAAAATTCCAATAATTTTTGTGATATATCAATTCCATCTTCTAGCTCACCTGTTGAGAACCAATGATTTAGACAGAAAGTTATTGTCCTTATGTATAGCTTTCTAAAACAGAAGACATGTGAGTATTATATAGATGGTGCTTAAATTAGTTTTACATACTGATACAGTAAAACTTAGTTATAAACTCTGATATAACGAACCAATTCTGAAGTCTCAACAAGGCCAGGGTAGGAAACAATACCTGAACTATAACAAATCTTTGATAGAATGAAATAATTTGAGGGGTCCTCAGAGATTTGTTGTAATGAAATTTCATTGTGTATGTACTATCATTTTTGCAGCTATGGGTTGACCACATAAGCTATTGAAGATACTCTAATCAGCCAATGGTAAATATGGTTGCTTTTTCTTTCACTTTTCCTCTGAGGTAAAATAGGGAGCTACCTTGCTAATATCCTGGTTAAAATAAAAAGTGGCCCCCTGGCCTATCACTTTAACATCCTACATTGTAGTTTTATATTTTTTCATTTTCGTGTTTTAATAGTGTTTTAATTATAGTCATAATAAAACATGAAAAGGATCCTATGAAGATAGCCATTTGCATTGCCATCGAAAAAATATGAGAAAGGCAATAATAAAGTATTGAACAATCAAGTTAATTTTGAAATCTAAGTATTTGTGAATGCAATAAATAACGTCACCAGAAATTAATTCTGCTTTTCTTCTTCTTTTGTAAGTCGACCAATCAGCATTAAGCCTTGGTTTGCATAAGTTGATTGGTGTATCTCTTCTTCTATTGTTGCTAACTTTCTGTCATTGAGTTTAGCCTGTGATGAAGGTGGATTTACCGAAATGCATTGGCACTAAATAAATTATCATGCTGTTTTATCAAGACCCTTTTCTTATCTTTTAGTTTTAGGCAATATCGAGCATGTTGAATATTTTGATTTTATTTAGTTCAGATTACTGGACAGTTTAGATTAGCAGGAGTCTACTGTAAATAAAAAATTTTAAGTTTTATTATAACCCTGACAAAATTGCCACTTATTTTGCAAGCTTTAGAAATATTTTATAATTTGAAATGATATTTAAAACAAATTTACAATGAAAAAGATTCTTTGAAAAAATAATGCTGTATCATGTACTTCTGTGCTTGATGATGGCAAAAGTATGTTTATAAAATTATTAATGTACATTTTTTAAAGTATATTAAAGGAAAAGGATTTAAATTATGATTTTTATTATAAGATAATTTATGATAACCTTGTATTCTGCTAGAAACTGCTCTTTTTCACTGATAAAATTTATATGAGTACAGGATTGCAAAACTTTAAAACAATACTGATTATATATCATCAGATAAATTCTAATATCTCTAATATCACAACTGCTTACTTAAAACGGTTAGCAAATCTGGCAGATATTAGAATGGCATAATCATAATATTCCAATTTACCAATTATACATGGAAGAATGTTAGCAACATGCAAAAGTAAAAATACATTAAGAATATTTAAATTTACTGACCATTCACAAGATAGTGATAATGCAAGCAATGTTTAACTGGTGAGAATCTCATATTGCACATTTAAATAAACAAAATAATCTACCTTTTGCAATATATACATGTAATATCTACACTGTGATAGCTTAGTCTGATTTGTTTAACTGATTTGACCAGTTAACTGATGATGGTGTAAATCGAAACAAGAAGTTATTACTGTTGCGAAAATTTAACCTTTATTAACATCTACTCAAAACAAGATTATTTGTTTTCAAAAAAAAATGTTAATAGTTATGCTGGTGAATAACAAATTCCTCCTGATTTTGAGAATACTATTGCAAAAAATATAGTTAGCTCAATTCAAAATTCAGCTATATCATCATTCATAACTATAATCATTCATGTAATTATGTATGCATCCTTTAATGTCAGTTCATTTTTTATGATTAATAATAAACTAATAGATGACATCATATATATAAGTGCACATATCTGTAATTCAAAAAAATTAAACACCATATTAATATGATAAGAGTATAATAAGAGTAATGGAGAGGATGTTAAAGCAATACAACTGGTTTATTATTACAGCTTATGCATTTCAAAGCAATAGCTTCATCTAAAGAGATTGGTTCACTGGCTCTGTAGATGAAGCTATGCTTTGAAACGTGTAAGCTGTAACAATAAACAAGTCATATTGCTTTAACATCATCTCCATTACTCTTACTTTAGCTAGGAATACAAGACCCCGATACCATGTTTATATTCAATAAACAGCATATATTATAAAGTGGTTTATCCTCTCTTTCTCTCTCTCCAAATTTTTTGTAACAGTTTTCCCAATGCTATAGATCATATATATCAGTGTTTCTTTACCATTCTTTCTGGCCTGACTCGGTACCAACCTAGGGTGTTGCACAGGCCATATATAGCCTAAACTAGGGCTCTGGAAATTCCATTGCCTTACTTTATGATACATCTTAAAGCCTCTTCTAATTATTTCTTTAATTAATAAGAAATAATTAAAGAAATTATAATCCAGCTTTTAAATTGATATGTATTTTTAGTAAATATAGTGATCCTGCCATGGACATTTTTATTGATAGTTTTAGGTCCATGTTTTAGCTTTTTCTTTAGATGTTTTTTAACTGTGATTTTTTTTCTTTCTTCTTTTTCTTTTCTTTATTGTGTGGTGTGTTACGATTTGGCTCCACTTGTTGCCCTATTTAGTAATTTATTTTATTTTATTTTTTTTTTATAGTTGTCACTGTTTTCTTTTAATAATTTCTTTATTACCTATTTCATATGTGTTTAATTTATTTAATTATTTCATTAACCCCGTTTTGGACTCTTAGCCTGTACGGGGACAACTCTTAGTTTATCTGGTCTGGGTACCTCCTCAAGAAATTGGTTTGCTGGCACTTTGGAAAGCCTTGCATGATCAATATAACAAAAAACTCCAAGCTTCTGTAAATTTCATGCATAAAAATGTGCACCAACCAATTCAAAGACTATGAATGTGAAAGCAGTACTAAAATTATACATTTGAACTATTAAGCTAGACCACAAAAGGTTGCTATACACCCCATCCTACAATGTACCCTCCATGCGACATTTTATTTTGCTTACCGCTTTGTACTGCTTCTGCTGAAAGATGATCGCAATAAAGCCAGATGTATGTGGCTTTTATGTATGGGAGAAAGAGAGAACCAAAATTTGGTCATTCTCTTTCTTTAACATTTGAATAGTGCAGTCATCATGATTTTGAGTACAGAGCACCACAAATGTGGCCTAATTTTATCTGATTACTTAAAGGCTTAATTCACACCTCTGTTAGTTACTAAGAAAATAAAAATAATTAGATATAAAACAATGAGTAAACAATTATAGGTTATTTGATTTAATTCAGTGGCCAAGGAGTTTGGGGCACAGGCACTCTGTTCCTCCTGTTATAGATTTGAATCCTACTATGGACATGGATGGATGTTTGTTTGTATCTGAAACTCTGATGGGTCATGAATCTTTGGTCCTTTCACAGAAAGAATTAAGAAAACAAGTAAATAAAAATGATATAAATGGATCGCTTAATTAACAAATATGTTTTTTTTTTGTTTTTTTTTTTTTAGAGTAAACAAAACTTGACTACTTGAAGTCACAAAACTTAGAACCCTTAATGCTTCCTTTCAAAATAACCATTCAAAATAGCAGTTATTTAATATCATGAACAATATTTTGAAATTAATCAATTTTGTTAACACATGTTGTATTAGAATCAAAATCTAGTCACCTGAATTAGTTCCTCTTTGGAATTGAATTGTGAAAAGATTTCATTTTTGCCATCGGAAACCCTGGTCACAGAAACATGGAGACGACCACTACACAAAATATGTGCATTATCAGGAAGAACTTGATTCAATCGATCACGAAGAATCTTCACAACCTGGAACTTGGGATTGAATGGGCCTAAAGTATACCTCCTGGCAGTTGTAGCAATTTTCAAAATATCACTCGTTATTTGACCTACGATTATATAATTAACCTTTTAGTAAAATTAAGCTGTCATTTACCAATTAAAAAAAAATTCAAATAGTCTGAACAATAGTAAAACTGATTTAATTCAATAACCCTAAGTGCTTATTCATTTTAAATTAACTGCTCTGTTTTTTTTTTTTATTGAATAATACATTAAGTTGACAAGCGAACATTAAAAAATATTCTATCAAGTATTCTTATATTTTTGATAAATTTTATATATTAGAATTGTAAAATTTAAGAATGTTTGTGAGCAACTAATTTTTATACAATTTTTTTAAGTTATTTACTTATCAATTTCACTTTGTTTGAAAACGAATAAAATCTTATCTTGTCGAAATGTGAATTGATAACTATGATATGTTTTATGCTCGTGCGAGGAGGATAAGATTGTGTGCAGATTCAAATGATATCAAATGATAGAGCAAAAGAAAAATTAACCGATCTATTCACTTGATGATCATAATTCAAAACTATAATAATATTATTCTCTCATCTAATAAATCATCATTAGGCTAAAAATTAGTATGCCCCAAGTGCTCCTTGTTAAATCTGAGACTAATAATAACTAATCCATTTTTTTAAGGCTAAAATTTCAAGAATGCATTCCAAAATATAACTTTGTTGACCTTCTCGGGAAGCAAGCTGGTTTGAACATGTTGGTTAGATTTAACTTTGAAAAAGTTTGATGGCATTTTAGTATGTTGAAACTTTTATAAATAAAATGTGTTCACCAAAGGGGAAAAAAAATTGAGTTGATAAGCAATGCCAGGAATATTAAATTAAAAATTACAATCTAACATGAAGGAGCGAGGCAAGGAAGCAAAAGAATGAGATGAGAAAAAAAAAGCGAGAGAGATAGTGAGAGAGAGAGCAACATTTAGTTCAAATCTGTTTTGAAATTAAATCTCTACTCCTCCCCGTCTCTTTCAAAATACAACATTGCTTTTGAGTTTACCAATATAGATTTCTCATGGCTAATTTTAATTTAGGAAGTTGCCATCTCTGTTTATAATGGTAGCTCAGTTTAAAAAGTTAACATCCGTTTATTAGCCGGCCCTGTCTTTAAGGCAGCACAAAATAAAGCAGGCTAAATCGTTTTTTGTGGAATACTGTTGAAATTGTGTTTCTAGATTAAAATGTAACTCCGCTTAAAGTAAGTGAGTTACACGTATGAACTTCAAGATCTCTTACTACTGCATTATCAAAAGCAGATGACTAAAGATCTCCTTTTTGTTAATGGTTAGCTTATCAAGAATGACAATGAATCCTGATGTAGTACCTTTGTCTTATTCTTGTGGATATTCATGAGAAACAATCAGTTAATATAAAATAAAATAAATGAAAATATATATAACGGATCGAAATAATTTAATAATAATAAATGAATATGTAAACTAATTACTGTAGTGATTAAGGAAATCATTATTGAGTGCAATTATTTTAAATCATCAGCAGTACCCAAATGAACTTACCCATAGAACAATTGCAGATGAGGCAGCAGGCGGAGAGCGCACCAGCCGAAGCGCCAGAGATCTTATTGACAAGTATATTGGGCGCATATTCTTTGAAGCAGCTCGCCACTCCAGCATGATAGATCCCGAGAAAGCCGCAGCCGGCAAAGGATAAATTCATGGCACTCATAGCTCTCGTGAAGCGCGGACACCTTGATTGCCTGTAGTCGCAGTTTTATAAATTATTGTATTCAAGGATCTTTCGAAGACAATGCCTCTGCGTGACTAACATGAACCACAGTGATCATCAGATTAAAAAAAAGAGATCCTCGCGTAAGGGGTTATTCTTGAATGGAATTTGCGTAAACAAGTCACATGGTCTCTTGGTCACGCCTCCCTTTATGGCTGCTCTGGTAGGTAAAGCGTTGACACGAGGCAACGTCGTAACCAATGAGAGACGCGGACGGAATCGTACGACCGTGATGATTGATTTGATATCGGGCTTCCCAAAACCTCTTTAAATCAATTTTGAGATTTGAAGGGCCTACAAAATGACGTCACGCAACTTGTTAGCAATTAAAGATGATGAAAAATACTAATTAACTGGAGCAAAAGATACATAATCGCTTGTTATTGTCTTTTCTTTCTACGAAACAAGAATTCTACTGAGTTCTTGGCATTTATCTTTGAGTAACTGATCCTGCAGAATGTTGATGCTTTGTTTACTTATGAATTGCAAACTTTTTAGGAAACTTTTATCCATTTTTTTTTTTACTTTTTAAATATAACTTCATATTAAGTATTCTTTTTTTTTTTTACGAACCATTTCTTTTCTTCATTATACTTTTCAATTTTTGTTTGTAATTGCATCAAGCCATGTATTCTTTTCAATTTTTATGGTCATTCTAAAGAATATATTGACCTCTCAAAATTGTATGTCAACAATCAGGAGAATCAATGATAAGAGCGAAATTTTGCATTTTTTTTTCTTTTTTTAAATCGAAATGTTATTAACATTAACTAAAGTAGCATATCCAATCTTAATAATTGCTACTTTCCATTGTTGCACGTTTCCTTTGTTGTTGCAACAATCAAGCGCGACATTTAAATCTCGCCAGGCTCACCCCATGTCTTGTCATGAGAGGAGGAAGGGAAAAAAAAAAGCTTCGACCTCACTGCCCTAGATATCCAGAGCGCATCAGGTGGTTTCAGTGGGTTTCAAGTGGATGCGTGGAAACATCCGATACATCTTAAGTAATTTTTTTTTAATAACATAAAAAGGAAAATAAATTTCTCGATTTCAGACAGGAGAGAGATAAAGGAAACATTTCTTAAACATTTCTTTCTTTTTTTCTCTCTCTGTCTATTCGGTCGATCATCTCTCTGCCTCAAACCGCAAATGAGCTGATAATTTCTAAGAACTACGGATGCATGAAGCTCCAGGAACTTATCAGATCCTGGGAGACGAGGAACAACCGACAACGAGCACCGGTAATGAACCTCGATCCCCACTACAAAGTGAGGAATGTTGAAGATTTAACTACTGGCGATGATGTCAATAATGAAATAACGGATTAAACAATTCAATTTTTTTTTCTCTCTCTCTCTCTCTTCATTTTAATCAAATGATATCATCATTTTTATCATCCTCGTGATTTATTCATTTTCCCCTTTTAACTGGATCTTCATCCTTCCTCTCCCAATCCGATACTCAAAAATTTCCCTTTAGATATTTTCAGGTGCTTAAGACTTTTGTATAGCGAACTCAACAAATGAAATATACACAATGCTCAAAGGTCCTTCACCTTTTTAAGGCTGGCATAATTTAGTATGGGGGATAGATTCATAAGGGTTTTTTTCCCGCCATATTCTCTCGAGGCGCCGGTTCGAGTTTAGTTTTCTGTTTTGTGTTCATCCCGGGTTTGTGAAAATGACCTAGTAGCTGACGACGCGTGAAAACATTTCGCAGAATATCTTTCACCTACTTAATTGTTAATTATGATTTTTCGCAAGACATTTGTAAAGAGCATAGGTTAGATTTTTATTTCAGTCAAGGCTAATAAATTTTGAAGCACGAGTAAATAATTTAAAATAATAATTCTGAATAAACTAGTAATGATTTAATCTTTAATGGTAGTGATGACAGATTAATAATGCATTCAGTACCCCATCTCCTTTTACTTAATTGAATGATAAAAATTAAGGTCAGATTTATATTACAAGTATATTGAGAGGACCTCAAGTTGGCACCAAATGTTTAAATCTAGCCTTAACCCAGAAAGAATCTCACAAGTGCAAACTTTCAAGCTCTTTTGAATTTAGGAACAAGAATAAAGATATTTTTTTACACGTTACTACGGTTTGTAAACTTGGCGAAACAAAGAGACAAGAGCCGAAAAAGATGGGTCATTCGTGATGACTATGCAACTTGCGATAAAATGAGGTGACTCCGATTTTCACCCCCTTTATTTTAACCGCTAAAAAAATTAGCCCAGGTTTTTTTTATTTATTTTATTCTTTAGAGCTAATGAAAATCCTGGAGGTCCGGGTTTGGATCTTAAAATCTGTTTTATGTCATCATTGATGTAAACTCTGATAGGTCAAGAAAAACGAATTGCGTCAATTTTTAATTGATATTTCTACTAGAATTCTAAAAAAATTTCTTTAAATTTTAATTTTCTTTCCATGCCAAATATTCGAATATAACTGCGCATAAAGTCTCAGATGTTCTTGCAACCATCACGATTTTAATCTGACACAAGGCAATAACAAACAATATCAAAGAAGAAATGATAAAAGACCTGACGATACTTGGTTATCGGCTTCATCAAAAACAAAGGGTTGTGAAATTAAGTTTTGTTCAAAGAATTTTGTGGCTAAAAGATATGCAAAGCTCGAATTTCTTATTTCACTCCTCCGTCACTTATTGGTATAAATTAACCGCACCATTTGTTCGTTTCTAAACACAGTACAAGCAGTGAAATTAATCAAAAAATGGAAATGCCAAATGAGGATGGACCGTTTACTGAAAGGGAAATAGGTTAAAAAAAATTCTTATGTAATTATTCAACGACCACTTATTTTTAAAAAAACGTGTCTCGAAATCAAGATCAACCAGTTTACGTCGTGACATTGAAAAGGGTTGAGAGGGAAATTCATAAAACATACCATCATAATAAAATATAACCAAATTGAAAATTTCATTTTTTAAACATCATTTTTTAAAAATAAAATATTATATCAACTTTATCGACTACTTTTAGATAATTTTAGATCATGTTGAACGATTCTGACCTCAAATCCATATTTTTAATAAAATAGCGCATCAATGTTTAAAGAAATGTTTGTTATTAAACACCATTTCATTTCTCTATATGAAGTGTAACATTTGAGTTTATAGGAAGTAATAGGTGAAGACACGAAAGTTTTTTTTTCTGATAAGGAAAGTAAATATTGTTTGGGGTGAAGGAAAAATTCATTTCCATTGGAAATGAAGAAACTTACGGAAGCAGTGATCTAGTTCTGTGAAACTTAAAGCAACTTCCTTCCTTTACTTTTATTAAAGCATAAACTTAAGGAATGCTTTCACTTTTGCAAATGACTGGAAACAGAGTAAAGACAGGCAAATTTTAATTTGTCTTTTTCATCCTTAGCGGAAATGAATCTTGCGTAATATAGGAAATCTATTTTCTTATTAATCGTTTTTTATTATCGGGAAAACCATAACACTATAAAAAGTTGGACATAAACAATAATTCGTATCTTGACTGAAAAAAAAAATATATATATATATACGATGATTGGAACTGAATTTAAAAAAAATAATAATCGAACTACAGTATAGGGAACCCAGTTGAATCATTTAAAGTTTTGCACTTACAAGAAACCCAACAAGATTAATACATGTGATAATCTATGAGGTTTTTTTCCTTTTCTTCTTAATAAGTTCCTGCTGCCACTGATAGCCGAAATGTTATTATTACTGATTCTACTGATATAGATAAACCGTTTTATGTACATAGCAGAGCCAGGTGCGTTTTTCAACTTATATTTTAAAATTTTATAACAAAGCGAAAAGGAAACACATTATGTAAAGTTGGAATTCAGGAACGGTGAAACAACACCAGAATTTAAACACTAATATATTTTATAACCAAAAAAAGTATGCGCTAAATTCTTGTATAAATGATGAAAGATTGAAGGGGAGCGGGGGGGGGGGGGGATAAAATTTTAAAAAGGAAGGAAGAGGAAAATTTTTGAGGGAGCAAAGCCAGAAGGATGAGGTTCTCTCCCAGACTGTGAAACTTGCAACATAGCAATACATCCAAGAAAGAAAGAAAAAAACAAAAATTAAAACACATTAAAACACAAATAAGTTTTATTAATAACTGGCATAAGGAAGGCAAATAATCCACAATTGCTACTCTAAATTTGCCCAAACTTGCAATACCTAAACCGCAAGATTATATTGTGTCCATCTGCAAAATTGGGCAAGAAGGAAAAAGACATTATACCATTTCTACCCCTAAGCTTAGTTTCTGGTCCTATCATCGATCATCCGTTATAAATAACTGTTATTTGTTAAATACCTCGATCTATTATGGAATTTAGTATTTTATATAATAGAAAGTTCAATTTGTAGATTACCCAGACTGTTAACCAAATTTTGACCGCCCTAAACCTTTCAATTATTATCTCGACTGTTGAACACTTAACATAAATGCACTTCGCTCACTGTCAGATTGTATTACAGGGTGCGTAGGGTATTTGAAGACATGTGATTGAGCGCCTGCAGTTATGTGCACACTAATATGTACTTTCATCTTTACAGATCATCAATGGCGGACTATCAGCTATCATGAAATGAAAAGACACGCCGTGATCGTTGCGCTACACGCACAGCACAGCGATGTTGAAATTGCAACATTTTTGAAAGTCGCCAGATCATTTGTGAAAAAAGCTCGGGAGGAGTTGGGATCCTCAGGCGGACATGTGTCACCTGTAGCTATGCGCAAAAAGAATGCACAACGTTCGAACTGTATGAGAACACCACAGTTTGTACATTATTGATGCGAACCCAGGAATGTCCATCAGAGTCATCGCCCGAGATCTCTGGGTTTCAGAGGGTACGATCCACACTTGGCGCATGAGGACCTTCGTTATAAGTCGTATGTTCTGAGGAAAGGGCAGTTTATGTCGGTGAAAACAAAAGCGACTGCTTCGAGCAAAGCGATTATTAAACAAGGTCGAATATCCCGAGGAATCTGGCATGATCTGTTTTTTTTCCCGATGAAATAAAATTTCCCGAAAGGTCGAACCGGCGAAATGACAGATGGTTATGTGCGGATCCCTCGGATGTCCCACATGTTATGCACACAACGTTTTCCACAAATGTGATGGTTTTAGGGGTGGTGAGTAGAGAAGGACACGTTATGCCATCCTTCTTGCCACAGGGTCTTCGAGTGAATGCAAACAGTTGTGAAGCCCTGGAGAGACTGCATTAGCAATGACAGGCCGTATGTCATTCAACAGGGCTCTGCACCTGCACATAAAACAGTGACAACACAAGAATGGATGGCACCCATCTGCATGATCACATCATATCAAATTTGTAGCCACCTAACTCGCCAGATCTCAATCCTCTGGACTATTACATGTGAGGCGTTTGTTGAGCAGAAAGCTAATCGACATTCCCACAATACCATCGATTCTGTCAATTGGCCGGTAATGGCCGACATCCAGAAGGGTCATTTGATATTTGGGCATATCTGTGCTTCTGGGCTCACACTAAAGCCGTCATTGAGACTAACAGCGATTACATCGAATAAACCTGTTCTCCAACCCTTCTGTGTACCTATTTTTATATGAATAAAATACTTTATTTTGCATATATGCTATTTTCTTGTACTATCTGCATCGTGTCCTCAAATATCCTACGCACTCTGTACTAACATTTAATTCTAGACTGACATTTAATTCAAGAGAAAACTTTGCACACCTTGAAAAAATACTTTAAAATTTTTAACATAAGTAAGCCTATCCTGTTCTAATCTTTTAAATTTATTTGATCAGGAGTCTAGTTAATGTACTCTTGATTTGATTACACCATGAAAGATAAGATACTTCGCAATTTAATGGTTAACAATCATAAGATACGATTAATTAGGCTATGCAAGACTTCTGGATAAGTTTATGTATGGCTTCGTTATGAAGTTGGCAACATATCAGTTATAAAGTTTGTATCCAGAAAAATACATATAATTCTTTAAGCATCTGCATGGCACCATGTAACATTTACTACAGCACCACAACGTGGAAATGACTTCTATTTATGTCGATTATTCAATTATGCTCTGTCTAATGAAAGAAAAGCTGGTTCTGTCCAATTAAATAATTTCAAAATAATTTCATTGTGTGTGCATTTGCAGCAACACATTCCAACAAGAATGCAATGATAGTGCTCTTTAATGCGGCGATTGCTTTCGATTTCACGTTTTTTTTTCTTTTCAGATAAGACCAGAGAAAGGAATCTACTAAATCTGTAGTTGCGTTAACCTAAAGAGCAGGCATTAACCTATATAAAGAGCAACAGGAATTCAATTGTGCTTTGTCTAATGAAGGAAAAAACTGGACCTGCCCAATTAATTAAAAGGAACAACAGAAACTGGAAATTTAATTGGATATACGGAGTATTTCCTTTCTTTGCAAAAATAATAGCATTTGGTTGATACGAGACGGGCATTGTTGGTTAAGTTCTCAAATGTAGAAAATAAGAGCGTTTTCTGATATTTTGGAACAATAAGTAATTGCTTTATTAATTACAGATAAAATATTTTCCATTTTTGGTTAGTTCTCGAGTCCGCATTGTCGTGGGTTCGAATCCCACCGTGGGCATGGATGTTTGTGTTTGTCCCAGGCTGCGTACAAATATAATTTGTGTAAAAGGCGCAAAATGACCTTAGTAGTCGACGCCAAAATTTCTAATAAACCAATCAACCAACCATTTTTGGTAAAAGTGCCCACTAGGGATAAGGTGAAATATGACATATATCCATGGTGCCCACCTTACCAAGCCTTTCGCAAATAAACTCTAGTCCATCTAGTCTTAGTTTGCGCGAAATGTGATGGTTGGTTGGTTTATTAGAATTTTTGGCGTCGACTACTAAGGTCATTTTGCGCATTTTTACACAAGATATCTCTGTACACAGCCCGGGACAAACGCAAACATCCATGCCCACGGCAGGATTCGAACCCACGACCAGATGGACTCGAGAACTAGAAAGCCTACGCCCTAGCCCTCTCAGCCACTTGACGAAATGTGATGGACATGTTAATTGTTATGTATTGTTCAATATCCAATAATTGAAACGGCCATCACATTTCGCGCAAACTTGCTGGATCAACACAATACCTCCTAGAGAGAAAGCCTCACAACTGAAAATTCATACATTGTTACACCATCATAATTCGATCATTGTTAATCGTATTTCTACCCCTAAATTTGGTCGAATTATGATGATTTAGCAATTAGTACTAGTAACAATGTATGACGTTTCAGTTGTTTGGCTTTCTTTCTAGGAGGTGTTGATCGACACCACCTAGACAGAAGGCCAGTGGACAGAAACGTCATATTTATTATATCATCATAAGAAGTCATGTTTAATCGTATTTCTACCAATAATAAGCCCTAAATTACGACTTTGAATGATGATTTAACAATGTATGACGCTTCCGTCCACAGGCTTTCTTTCGTCTTTCTCGTTGGCTACGCTTTTTACCTATCAACACCACCTAAAGAGAAGGCCTGTTCTCTGAAACATCATAAGTAGGGCGTCCGAGGCTAACGAGAAATACAGGCTCAGGCACTGAAAAGTCACCTGACCAAGATAGGTCTATTAACAATCCAACCTTCATTGTTTCAACAAAGGAAAAAACACTGATTGTTAAAATACAAGATGGAAACAATGAAAGTTACATTGTTAATATCTTGGTCAGGTGACTTTTCAGTGCCCGAGCCTGTCTTTCTCGTTAGCCTCGTAGGGCATCAGAAGGGCAAATTTAGGGCTTATTATTGGTGGAAATAGGATTAACAATGCCTTACTGAGGTGATGTAACAATGTATGACGTTTCAACTCCCAGGCCTTTATTACAGGTGGTATTGGTTGTATCCGAAGCCAACGAGATAACAAGGCCTGGAAGCGGAAATGTCACCTGACCATCGGGGTGCTAGCACATGACCACCGAGAGAGAAGGCCTCCGCAATGAAACTGAATACATTGTTACATCATCATAGATAGTGCAAATTCAGGGCTTATTATTGGTAGAAATACGAATAACAATGCACTATCTATGTGATACAACAATATATTCAGTTTCATTGCGGAGGCCTTCTCTCTCGGTGGTAACGGCTAGCAACAGTCCAACCTTCATCGTTTCCATAAAAGGAAAAAATTGGATTGTTAACATCCAAGATAGAGACAGTGAAAATTGGATTGTTACTAGCATCCCGATGGTCAGTTGACTTTTCCGCTTCCAGGTCTTGTTATCTCGTAGGCCCCGGTTGTATCTATACCATAGCCTCATTATTAGGCTATGTCCAAAGAAAGAAAAACTGGGCGAGTCCAGTTAAATTTCCAATTTCAATTGTTAAACATTGTTTACTTAGCAACAGTGTTTAACAATTGAAATCGGAAATTTAATTAGACACGCCCATTTTTTATTTCGTTGGCCGGAGGTGGTATTGTTGGAGGTAGAACATGCCAGTCCGAATCATATGCATGGGTTAACTCAATCTTGAAAAATTGTTGAGTTGTGCCACTGTTGCAGCCTATGAACGACATAATGGCCATTGACGGAGACTTTCAAACATGAAAGAATTTGGGATATGTTTTAAGACAGTTTAGTGAAACTGACTCCACTTTCAAAAGCCAGCTTACTATTTTAAGAGTGATAAATGTGCCTTTAATTCAAAGAAAAACGCTAAAATCCTCTCATCCATTTTTAAAGCAATACCATCACCTTTAAAGCATTTGTTTGTGCTTGTAAATGCGGCTAATTGGCTACCGTACAGGTTGCCCTGCTTCTTTCACAAATACCATAAAGAAGTTTCTGGGTAATTATTACGATTCGATTTATAGAGTATTTTCATCTCATAAAAATACCAGAAAGAGGGCGCACGATATTAAAGCCAACTTTTTATTATCTTATAAAAGGAGGGAGGAAGTAGATATACATTTCGCACGCTAACATTATCTCGTCGATTATCATGAAAGTAAATTACAGAAGACGGAGAAGTGTTTTCAAACTTAGGCTAAAACAGCATAGAGCATCTAATGAGTTCTTAAATGCAAATATTCGAATCTAAAATAAAATAATGCTCTACAGTTGTTTTCTCAGGGTTGTGGGCTTTCACCATTTAATTCAAACTGACAAAAATGATGAAACGAGAAGATTTATATAACGAAATAAAACTACTTGTTTTTGTCAATGGCCCTGGCGCTGGCTGGCAATAGCGTGGTGTCGAAAGACTCGTTTATTCATTGAATGTTTTAACATAATAAGTAGCTTTCTGTATACCGTTAATATTAAGAGCCCCTTTAGTTCGGAAAAAAATGTTTTTATTATTTAAAAAAATTTCTCTATCGTAATTAAAGTTACTTCATCAATTTTAATAATGTATTTTTCCATCTTCGTATTTTTCAATGAAAAACAGAGCGCCTGCTGAATAGCGCCTGCTGTCGTTGAGTAGATGGAAGAAGAGTATCGATGATAAGTTGTTTAAAACTAACGAATTAAAAACATAATAATAATATCATAAGAACTGTAATATTGCATTTTTAATGTTTTGCGCGATGTTAGATACGTAATAAGCGTTGTATAAAAATAAAATGACGTAAAAAACATTATTAGCTGCAATGAATTCAAAAGTGATCAACGAAGTTTTTTGAAAAATATTTTGCGATTTTAAATTTTGATTCCCATAAAACATATGAATTTACTTCGCGATGGAGGGAAATACAACTAAACACGGTTAGTTTTTTTTCTTCCTGGAATTAACGCTAAGACCTAAGAGTATTTGAAAAATGTAAACAATGTTATTTCTACCAAATTTTGACCTAAGTAGATGAAAATAAGATTCTTAGTAGATGTTCTTTGTTCTTTATCTCTATTGTTCCTTGAAGTTTTAACAAAAGTATGACGCATTTCTCAAGAACAAAAACGCACCTTCATCTGTTCTTGATTTCTATATTCACTATTATCTTCTGCTATTACATTCAATAGTGCATTAAACATTAAAAAATAGCTGATCAAGGACAGGTCAAATAACATAAACACTTTCTGCAAACATTTATCTTCAAACCACATATACGAAAACATTTTGTGCATCATTAAAATGTATGCTTATATTTTTTGATTAAAATAAAATTTTCAGTTAATGTTAACTATCTGTGCAATCGCAAGTCCCAATCTCGACCCATTGGGCCTCGCTGGTCACTGTTTTCCGTCTATGACATTCCCCTCTGGTGGCGAATTACTGATATATACCCTAACCTATTTGGTTACAGGGGCAGTTGGTTTCCCCCCGGCTGGTTACAGGAATCACGACAATTCAGTTTGCAGATTCAGTCATTGTGCGATTGTGCAGATAGTTAACATTAACCAAATTTTCTTATATTGCACAGGGTGTTTACCAGACATATGGCAAAAATTGCACAGGGTGTTTACCAGACATATGGAGGATGATTTTTGGGTTATTTTAAGAATCTTCTGTCCTTTGATGATTTTCGTAATGCTGCTTTGTTTCGAGGGTACAGGGTGATAAAGGTTTTTCAACAAAAACAATCTTTCATTACCTAATATCTATCTCCATATAGAGTGGAACGAAGGGTACCAAGAGCTCTGGTGAAGAGCGATTAGTTGATAGATATTCAATAAAAGATACAATGATCTAAAAAGTGTACAATTTGTGTATTTATTTAAGATTATGTTCAACACTTCTAGAAATCGACTCGTTCCATTTAACGTTAACGCCTGCCTTAATTAATGGTAGCGTTCTTCCTTCTAGAATCACTCCCCCCTTTGTGGATCGTTTCCATTGGACTTAGAAATTTTCAGTGGTGAGGTTTTTTTTTTTATCCATCCTGTATATACATATATTTGCGTTTCTTTCTTTGTCCCATATGCATTCCTATACCATTCATCTGATTGCAATGAAACTTTGCACACTTGATCTTCAAAGCAAGAGGAAGGTCACTGTCTACCTGAAATTTCGAAAAAATAATACGGTAATTATTGATAATAATCGATATTCAGATGGCAGCACATAGCTATAGGAGGCATCTCATCAACAATATACATGAACCAACAATAAAAATGTATGTAATAATGACCATGCAAGGCAAAGTTTTTGCCAATAGTCGTGTGTTCGTGTTTTATGTTGCGTCAACAAGGGCTGATGAAATTAAATAATAAATATGTCACGAGCGAAATAGGAGACCTAAACCCCTGGCTGTGGTAAAAAACCTCAGATCAGACAATTGTTTTAGCTTCATTCTATTTCTTTCCACTTTCGAAACTATATACATTATTGTCCACCTTTTTTCTCCGGCACTGCATCAAACCCATTCGGCTATACACAACATTCCAACACGAGCGGAGTCGAGTAGAACTGCTAAAGGGCTGTAATTAGAGAGGCCATCCATTGGGAGCATTTTAATTGCATATTTGTCAGTGTTGCTGGTCCGATTCATCTTCAATCTATTGTTGAAGTTTCCTGCAAACTTACTGCATTCCTTCTGATATTCAATTCTATGGATAAAACCTGCTAGTGCCATCTGATAGCACCACATTGTTGTGGAGGTTGTGGATTCATCTATAGAATTTCAGTGTTGAATTTCTATTCTTTAGTGACTTTATTGTAGTGTGGGGCTGCATGATAGCTTAAGAAACACAGGTCATCACGTTGATTCTGACAGTACAGTGCAAACAGAGGTGAGGCTGTGGTTTCGTAGTCAAAGTGACTATCAAGAAACTGATAGGCCCCCATGGCAACATATTTTACGGTAATTTTAAGGGATTTTTTCCCATCCCTTTTCAACACCAAAATTATTATATTATTGAAGTGTGATCTTCAGTTTGGAATTTCTGTATTTATTAGTAGGCATTACTTTTTAGCATGCTTTCGTATGTTCACTTAACAAATCCAGTGGATATTGGGGTACGCCATAAAGCATACATAGTGGCTAAAGGTCTTAGTGGCAATATTATTTTTGGTGAAATTTTGAAATTGTGTTCAAGAAGTAATTTGGCAAGCACAGAATATAAAACATAAAAAGTGCATTAAAAATACACAGTGATAGAACGAAGGATTTAACTGAGCATAAATTTTAAAACTGAAACAAAATACAAGTGTGAAAAGAAACTTATGGTAGACATGAAAGGTAAAATAATAATTTCTTGATTTTTGATAGTATTTTGGTTTGCCAGAAACATCGTTGATTTAATTTGTGCTAATTGAATTTCCTTCCACTACATCAGAGGTTCCTTGTGATTTGCTGTAGTTTGTTTTGGAGTTAGTCAAGAATAATAACTGGATTGTCTGTGCTTTCAGATATTAAAACTGGTGCATAATTACTAATTTCAGGGAGGATGGGACAAGTTTTTTTGGAGCAAAATGTGAGCTTGTTCCTGCCTTTCATATGAGCACCAAAAAAATTTTCCTGCTCATTTTCTGTAATATCGTAAACTGACCTATTCTTTCTACAAGAGAAAATTCCAATTTTTGCATTTGGTCATTTTTTTGGGGTGAAACACTACCATTGAAATTATTCCACTCTATGAAATTTCTTGGTTTGCTGGTGTCTTAGGCAAGCCCTGGTTGGGACATAACCAATTTTAAAGGTTGTTTTAAGTACTGAAAAATGTTTTATGTTTTTGCTTTGTCCAAGTTGATTTTCACTGATCGATAAATATGGATCAAGGCTTGAAAACATATTTGAAGATAGTTGAAGTCAGTTCTAATGATGACCGCTACATCAATCAATTCATATTGACGAGTTATGAATGAAAAAAATGTTAAACTGACTTGAACAAGCATTGTTCATACGGTGATAGTTTGTGGCACTGGCTTAATGCAAGCGCTTGTTATGGTTGCTTTGTTGTAGCATCATGTGCTTGCTTTGTTTCAACAATGGAAGTATGATGTGGGAATGCTTCCAAATTACTTAAATAAAGTTTACAGGTTGAAGTAATCTTCAATGGTTACATGTTGATGACCATTAACCTTTCAGTACTTGATTTATATCATCTGTTAATGGTTAATTTTGATTGAACATGAAGCCAAAATTATTTTTTAAGCATATTTATTTGCTAATGTGTTTTTCAGCATTTATTTAGCCCATACTAAAAGTAATTTTCAGTGCTATAAAAGCATGAGTAAAGAGCATCTGCTTTATATCCTTTTAAGTACGGTAAAAGAATTGAAGCTTTGCTTTATAACTATGTTAAAAACAACATTATTTGACAACTAAGCATCAATATTTTCCCCAAATGTTGCAGATAAGATGGTGATATGTGTAAAATTGTCTAAATGATCTTCAGATAACATCCATGTTCATTTATGTTTGCAGCTATTATTTTTGTTTTGATGAGTGATGCCAACAAATAGAACTCTGCATTTAATTTCTAAGATAAAGGGTTTTCCAAAATGACTTTAGAATTTTAAATGCCTGTAACTATAAAGTGTTTCTTTCATGCACAATAATTATAGGTAGCTTATTAAATAAGTAAATTTATTATGTAATTTACTTTAATTATTATTATTTTACCGAAAAATGCATTTATAGCCTGCAATTTCATTGTTTTGATTATGAAGTAGCTATTATCTCTTTTAGTCTGGCGATTATAGAAAGACACATGGATAAAATTTCCGTTGCCATGGATTGCTTGATCCTATAGAAATAATAAATAAAAACATTTATTTTCTAACAAAGGCTGAGGAAGAGAGATTATCATTAAAGATGATTGGCTTTGTTGGGGACATGACTATGTTTAATCTTCAGTAAAGAGAATGGCCATGTGTCTTCATATAATCCTCCGACCATAGAAATTAATATCTAAAATACTAAAAGTGACGATTTCATTTTCCTAAAATTTGCATTTTATGTTTTCTTTTAAAAGAAGAAAACAATTTGGATGATTCAGATGTCTTGCATGATAGAAACCCTTCACCACCCAATGAATTATTTGAAAATGCTGAAGCAGTAGCAGATATTATACCAGGAACCGTTGTGAGCAAGAAATGGGTTCTCTATACCTTATTTACAACTTTTCAAGTACGTATTTTAATTAAATGAAAATAATTGTAAAGCATTAAATGTCTCTGAGCTTGTAAAATTGTAGTTTCATTCGTCTATGTTATTAAGTAGCAGAAGAATGGAGCTACTTTTTGTTTTTATTATGTAAAAGAATGAAATTTGTTATGCAGATTTCTCTAAGCAAGATCTAAACTGTTGTAAAGTTGATTTGATAGAATGGAGATGATAAAATGAATGAATAAGGCATTGGTAGTATCTGCCTTTAACAGCCGGTTTCAGTATTCTGTAGCCTGATACCTACTGTTTGATATTAACCCTTTCATCTGTAAGTATGAGGATTGGCTGAAAAGTAAGGCACAGTCTACCATAACTCGCAAACAAAAAGATGTTCAAATGAAATAATTGTTATGAAAGTACATTTTATTAGCTACAAAAACTTACATTTACTTATCAACATAGTCACTATTTACAGCTACATGTTTTTCTCAATGGTGAATCCCATCAATGAGAATTCTGCTTCCTCACTGTTTCCTTCACTTCATCATCTGTGGTGAAATGAGTGCTCTCAATTTCTTTAAATTTAGGAAGAAATGAAAATCTCAAGATGTCAAATCTGGCTAGTACGGAAGGTATGGAATGGATTCAGATTTCATTTTCACAAGAGCCTTGGTGGTTACGCAGGATGCTTGTGTGGGCAAGCATTATTGTGTTGAGGAATTATTGGCTCATTTGATTTTTGAACAGAACACAAACATCTAAAGTTAGATGGCTACTGACAGAGAAAAAGAAAACTGAGAACAATGAGATTTGCTATGAATGTCGTAGGGGAATGTAGCTACAAGATGGCAGCATTTAGTGCTGTATAAGATGTATTGGTTTCTCGCTAATTTCCAATATGCATTACTTTCCAGTCGCCCCTCGTCCAACAGTTCTTACATAAGTTTAATATTCCTAAATTCAGGCTTACATATTAAAAATAATTCAGGCTTTTTGCTTTTTTAACAAAATTCCATATTTTAAAGTCCCTTCGTATAAAAAAGTACATATAGCTCTCACATAAAACAGGTAAGATGGATGGTGGCACATTGGTCTTAATTTCTGCATACTTAGGATCGTGAACACAGCCCTTTTCTAAGTGTATTGATTTTCTCCTTGAGTGAGGAGAGTTGATATATCCTTCAACAAATCGTCAACAAATAGTGTGAAATTAGTGCAAACTACCACCTGAGCTTAACAACTGCTTTCATCTAGTCTGTCAGAAAATTATGTGAAGTCTATGTGCATAGCAACCATCTATCTAATGCGAACAGTGATTGCCATTTTCTGTTTCATATCTGCACATAAGATCTTTTTTGTTTCTTAAGAATATTATAGAAAATAGTGTGAAAAGGGTTTTTTTTTAATATTTTATTGTTGAACTTTTTAAATAGGGTATGGTACACTTTGAGATATGGTGAGTTATTATTGTTTGAATTATGTAAAAGGCCAGAAACGATCCGTTTTATGGAGATTATTTGCACCATATTTGAGGCCATAATCTTTTTCTACATTATATGAAAATTATTATTATACAGGGTGATGGAAAAGTCAGGAAAAACTTTAAAACTCAATAATTCACACACGAACGCAGATATAAAGATTCTGCTTGCACAGAAACTATTGACATGAAGTCGGATTTTTTTTCCGGGTAAAAAATATTTAATCCTAGAATTGTTCAGTTTTTGACCAACAAATGGCATTGTCAAGTTACAGACATCAGTTTATGCACATTTTCAAACAGTAAGATGTCGGATTAACTATCGGTAAGACGGAACTGTCATATCCACTTCCGAAATAACGTTTGCAGTGAGTGCTGCTCTTTTTATACCCTCTGAAAATGTGCATAGATTGATGCCTGTACCTGACAACGCCATCTGTTGGCCAAAAACCGAACAATTCTAGCATTAAGTTTTTTTCCTGGAAAAAAATCTGACTTCATTTCAATTGTTTCTGTGCAAACATAATCTTTTTATATGAATTCTTGTGTGAATTACTGAGTTTTAAAGTTTTTTTCCTGATTTTTGGATCACCCTGTAAGTTCGAGTCGACCCCATAATACTTGCTAGCATAAATCATAAAACTTGATGAAAATTAATTTTCTATATAATTTTTTTATGAGTGAAATTTTCATTGTTGAAATATTATTATTTATTTAATTTATTAGAAGCAGGCTGTAACATACTTACATTAGTGAAGCTATTTGTATATCTGATGAAGTGTTACTTTCAAGAAGAAAAGAATTCTGATAGGGGGCAGGGGTCTTGATTTGTCCGAATGGTGGTTTTATCATTGCTTATAAGAAATAAACTACACAAATTTGCTCTTTGCAAACTAGTCAGATTTAAATAAATTTGTAAAGAATGTAATATCTTGAACTTAGAGAAGAAAATTGTGTTATGCAGCTTACCTTTCATTTGAAATTTTTAAGCTTTATTCATCTACTCCTTATCTTAGTTTAAAGGAGTTATGTTTACAGATTTGCGAATCCAAAGGAGCTAATCTTTTCATATTCTTATATTTTTTTAAACATGTTTGAATATCGTTTTTCTTTGATATTTAGCACTTCTACATACTTTATATCGTATATAGTAGATGTTGAATCCTCCCACCCCCCCTGCCTATTATTACATCAGTATACAACAAACATGTATCTAAGCAATGTGTATAAGCAATTTGAGTTATGAAATTTTGATGTTAGAATGAAGGTTGTTATTTCAAATTTTCTGTATTCTCTTTTAATATCTAATAGTTCTTATTAATTAACACTCTAGTAGTAAAATTTCTGCATAATCTTCTTTATTTATATTATTTTTTATTAGTAAAAGTTGTAGTATGTTAGTATATGTTCAAAATTCTTGTCAAAATAAAATTTTCAATAAATTTTGCCATTTTTTTGATCAATGCTCGGGTTGCATAATTTTTGTTCTCAAAAGTGCCTAGCTTATGTTAAAAATGGCTATAGCTCGCGCAACAAAAGAAAGGACCAATCAGATCGTTCTCTTATCGATTGGAGATGTCGAGCGGTTAACGAACAATTTGGCTGACTAATCCAGGGATGATGATGATGATAGCAACCTAGGCATTAAACTAATGTCAAAATCTCCTTAGACTGTGATAGTGAAACCAGCAAAACCTAACCGATCAACTTGTGCTGAATCTGATTGGCTCTCGCACCTTCCACTCCCTTCTTTCGTTGTGTGTGTGCTGTATGGCTAATATACTTGGCTAATGCATTAGCTTTTTTCTTTTTTTTGTTTTTTTTTTTAAGTTGAAGTTTTGCATACTGCCCGCTTTTCACGAAAATGCCCCTGAGTTGTTGAAAGTGCTCACTGTATGTGCTGCAGTTGTGGATGCGTCCACAGAACTGATAGGGAGGGAACCTTAACCAGCTGCTGTTTTCCTGATCTTTCCCTGCCCGCCCTCCATGCATTTTCATATCAGTGCTTCCTATCAGTGCTGTGGACGCATCCATGACTGCAGCACGTGCAGTGAGCACTTTCAACAACTCGGGGAGATTTTCGAGGGGACTATACAGTATATTATGTGAACATAAATTATAATACCAAAAATTGTTAACTGTATAATGCAGTGCATTATTCTTTTTAGTTTGTGTGCTCACTAGCTGTTGTTATTGATCACATGCCAATTAAAAAGAAAATTTTTATTAAAATGTACATAGATGTTTATTTATTTGTCTTACTGCTCCTTTATTCTACTTATATAACTCTCATTTGCTTTTTAAAATTGAAAGTCAAATTTAAAGCAAGATCAGTTTTTTTATATAATGTCTTATTTGGAAAAAAAAAAAGAAAAAAAATTATAGTGCTTAATTAAAAATAAAAAAAAACTATATGATTTGAGTAACAAAGAAATACTAAATAGGGAGATGAATAATATTTTCCACAATTGCATAGGAATTAATAAGGAGTAAAAACAATAGAGTTATGTTATTTAGCAATTATCTTAAAAGGATCTAGGCCTTTTTAAGTGTGAATAATTTAAAGTAGTACAGTCATCCTTCCACAGGTCGGCAACTGTGGATTTTTCTGACTTGCGCAATTCCAAGATGACCCTCCCGCCAATTTTTCAAAAAGTATTTAACAATTTTTTTTTCCATTTCTTAAAACTGTGAAACAACATGTGTAGACTAAAATTTTATTTTATAATTTTAAGATTATGCAGGTACAAAATAAAAATTAGAAATTCTGATTTAAAAAAAAAAAAAATTCAATCTGAAATTTAACTCTGAATTATTTTTTCTGTTTACTGGTATCAATTAGTAAAACATTTTTTCAAAATAATTTGATGCTTCGTATGAATGTTAATCCCTGTTAAATTTTTATTCCATTTTTTATTAGCTCAGAATTTTTATTTCTGTGATTATTTTCATCAAAAATTTTGCTGTCCGAAAATTAGTCCTTGGGGTGCCTCACTAATCAGTCGCCATTTCGAATTTCATGGAAAATAACAGCTCCAGGAAAGCCAGCTTATATTACTGTCGGCGCGCCATGAGAAGACTGCTGAGTTGCTTAATCTATTCGTATGGTGTCGCTGCTGTTGCAGATGATTCTATTCATTGTTGGGGGACAAACAGCCAAATTTGAGTCGACCCATGTTTCATCGATGTAAACAATAGGACGATTTTCTTCTCTTATTTTTTTCATATTTCTCAGGTATCTATCTCATTTTGTTTTCATGCAAACGTTTTCATTTGTTTGAAAACACCGCCAGAACTCATTTTTGCGCTACTTGAATTTTAGCGCTTTTCCTCCCTTCATAATTATAGACTGATCTGCAACTACAGTGACACCATACGAACACATCAAGCAACTCAGCGGTCTTCTTGTGGTGTGCGAACAGTAATTCTCATGTTAATTTCCAACATTAATTTCATAGCCCCCAAAACAGGCTGTATGAATTAGGGGAACTATAAAATTGGCTAAGATAAAGTAAATAAAAGACTCTTTGACCACAACAAAAATAAAAAAGGAAAAATACGACCTTATCCTGTAAGCGCTTCATCGGGTTTTCTCCTTGTTACTCCCCGTTTTATGTGCTGAATGATGAGAGTTTCGCCCTCGAAAAGCGCTTACAGGATAAGGTCGTATTTTTCCTTTTTTTATTTTTGTTGTGGTCAAAGAGTCTTTTATTTACTTCATCTTATTACTTTTATCCACATTTCTTTCCCTTTTTATTTTTTCTGGTGGTTCGCAATTTTTGTTTAACTCTGGTTTTATAATTTTTGCCAACTCCCGGAAAAAAATTGGTTGATTTTAAATATTTTAATCGTTACCGATTTAGTTTTTGTTGGCAAAAATCCCCGACCAGAACTCATTATCTGCCATCTTGGCTTTCAGGAAAAAATTGCCGAGTTGTGGAATTTCCTGACTTGTGGAATGCCGACTTACGGAGGGATGATTGTAATTTATTAATTCATTTGAATATACTGTACCATGAATATATGAAGTAGAATTCCTTAGTCTAATTCTGATAGTAAAATGCTTAGATTGGACTGAGAAACATCTAAATGCAAGATTTTAGCTAATTTTTTGCTTGAATCATATATATTATAAAAAATTTTAAATATTATATTCAATTATTTAAAAGTTATTGATTTACGCAAAGCAATTACAATAATGATGGGTTAAGTTAATAAAAAAAGATAGATAAACTAAATTAATTTTGATTTTTAAATGAAATTTTAATTTTTTTCTTCACCTTTGTAGCTTCAGTATTGTAATAACTATTTACAAGAGAAAGTTAAAAGCTGGGTAATTACTAATATTTTTTGCTTGTGTATATACAATTATTTTTTTATTAAAAAAAATTATTTGATGACCTAATCATTTGAAGATGTAATGAATTTATCTACAAGTGAGAAACGTAATCTCTGAAATCAATCATGCCATCATAATCAGCTCTTCATGTCATGAGAAACTAACATTTTGTGTACATTTGTTTGATATCAATTGAATGATATTTAATTAATTACTGATAATTAAAATGTATGACCATAATGAATTACATAATATTTATATGCGTGAGTCCTTTTTGTTTTCAGCAAATGAAAATAATCTTCCTGATGTGCTTCTGTCAAGATAAACTGTATTTTTATCATAAACTTAATATCAAATTCAAAATTATTTTACCATAAAAATATTTAAAAGTTTTATTTAAGAAAAACAA
Source organism: Rhysida immarginata (assembly GCA_023313115.1). Taxonomy (NCBI): domain Eukaryota; kingdom Metazoa; phylum Arthropoda; class Chilopoda; order Scolopendromorpha; family Scolopendridae; genus Rhysida; species Rhysida immarginata. The sequence continues at coordinate 497,331 of JAHWFO010034948.1, read as the reverse complement.
CAACAACAGTAATAATTCTTAATAACCTGAAGAATCATTAAAAAGTGAAAGGAACACAGGCAGATACAAAATTTGTACAAATGTAAAATTCCAGAACCAGAATTTGTCAAATTGTTCAGCATATTGTCAAATTCTGTGATAAAACAGAATGGCCAGGAAGGAAATCTGATATAGATACATGTATTACAGTTTAAGGATTAAAGGATATAAAAGAAAAGAAGGACAAGACACAAGGAATGTAGGACAAAAGCTCCACGAACAAAACCCCCATGGACAAAAACCTTCACTGCTTATAGGTAACCGAAAGATCTGCTGCCCTAGAATTTGGTCTACAATATTAAATTAACAACAATAACAAGAAGTTAATCGGAAAGGTATAGGATAGTAGCAGTAGCCCCGAGTTCATCTGTTTTTACCCTTTTATCTCACTTTTTAACTCCCCCTCCCCAATTTTTTAAATCAAAAAATTGATTTTCTCGAACGTAGTATTTAGAAAGTGTAAAAGAGCTCTATTTTCTTTCGTTTCTCATCATTTCCGATCGAATGGTATATGACATGCCATATGTTGCCATAGTTATAAAGACAAAATAACTGCCACCCCTACAATTCCGAGCTCAATGGGACAATTTGGCCCAAACTTCATAGTAATTAAATTGTCTAAAATAGTAATGTTGAACTTGCTTAGAGGAATCTGCATACCGAATTTCACTCCTTTATATCCATAAATACACATAGACCTTTTGGTCCCCTCTAATTTCCGCCCCTGAAACTTTGACCGTAGTGGGCCAATCAAAACCAAACTAAATAGTGAAGGTGCACATGCCCATGATAAGCTACATTCCGAATTTCAACCTTTTACCTCAAAAAATGCGGAAATTATGAAGGGGACAGACGGACAGACAGACGGACTTTGTGAAAACAATAAGTAGCTCCATTCTTCTGCTACTTAAAAATAAATATTTTTTTTGGAGTCATAAATTATAATAATTTTAATAATCTAAACAACCCACGGGTTGCCCCCAACAGGCCGAAGCCCAACACGGGGTTTTCTTTTTATAATAAAGGACAATCACGAACATTCATGCCCCAAGCGGGATTCGAACCCGCGACTTGCTGGTTGCGAGAGCGATAAGACCTGCGTCTCAGCGCTCTCGGCCAACAAGCCGGCCGAACATATAATAAATTATATGTTATAATAAGTCCACATGGACAAGAGTACCGAGTCTAGGATTACAGCAGGTATATATGGATGACAAAAGAGTTAAATGCTTTTGTGGGAAGTTGATGAATTGGTTTTCTCATCTATTATCTTTTGCAAATTATACATCATTTGAAGGGCTTCAAGATTTACTCGAGTATTTCAGTAACCTTTATGTTTGAGGCACCTGTCGCCAGATCCAGCCTCCAATTCCTCTTGGTTTCTGCCTCAGCTATGGAATGTCCATCATTCCACAGTCAACAACAAGGATCACAATAGTAATTTGTGTGAGAGGTGGAATTTTTCTTTCAACAGCTTGGTAGGGCACACTTATCAGAAGAAGAGCATCAGAAACCCCTGCAGATCGTGTGCCTAGACTATGTACAAAGGAAAAAGACATTGGAAGAATTTTTGTATAGTATAGGACAGACTGAATTGAATTGAAATTATTAATTGAATTTTTTAATAGTATTATTTACTTTTTAATTAATAAAAATTTATTTTATTGTATGTGATCAATTTTGTGCAATATTTGTATAGACATATTATTTTTTTGGAAAAGGAAAATAACTACAGTTACAGTATGAGCAGTGCAGTGCCCTTTTCCACTTTTCCAGCTATGGGCTTTTGTCTGTTCACTGCCAACAATGAAGGAAGGCGACAAATATTATCAGATGTTCCATTGTTCAATCTGGTAATCTTGCATTCAACTGCGTTGTGATGTCTTTTTGTGTAGGGAAGCGTCTCCCATGCAATGGCGCTTTCAATTTCGGTATCAAATCGAATCGCATGGTGACAGATTGGACAAGCATGGGGGATGATCTAGTACTTCCCATCTCAACATTAAGAATATTGTGCCTAACATTATTACAGTTGATGAATTTTCTTTTGGATTTTTACTGTTCTCCCTTATCTACAATACTTCCGGAGTTAGCCATATAACAAAGATTATTGATAAAATACATTGTGTATTTTCCTATGTATATTAATGAAATGTTTGTATGACAGCACATTTGCCTGCAAAAAATTTGTTGCCATGACTTTGTAAGTGACCCTTGTATTAAATAATTTTACAGTAAAGTTGTTCTTTGTAGTTTCATAAATAGTTAAAATAATTTTCCACAATGAACAGAAAATGTAAATTATTTATTTACCAGTATATGAAAGTTATTTGCTTTACTTTTATCTCAAGTAAAGCTGTTTGTTAATTTCTTAAAGGCTGTAGAATCGGACTTGCCAAACCAGAACAAAGGAAAGTACGAAGACTTCATAGAACTTGATGAAACAATTGAGGAGGAAATGTGTAAATTATGGGATTTATCAGGTGATTCTGTAAGTATTTAATATTAGTATACAACCAAATCTTTTATTTTGAAATTAAGCAATTTACTATATTTAATTCTATATTATAGGCTCTGAGTCAGTTTTTAATGGAGATGGAATCATTTGAAACTTTACAATTAATCATTTCAAAAAGTAAAGCTCCAAGACTCACTGTAAGTATTAGTTTTGTTATACAGTATTATTATTGCCTTTTAAAAATCTTATATATTATTTGTATATTACAAATAAATAAATAATGCATTATTTGTAACGGTAAATGAAAAACCCAACTAAAAAAAACAAATGACAAAAGCCTACATTGAGGTTAATGAAAAGAAAAAAAAATCAAAATTAAATAATTGTAATTTTAAAGAAGTATTGAAATCTTTAATCGGAGAAGAAAAACTTAAATGAAATTAAAGCAAATGCAAATAAATTAAATAAGCCTAGTAGGAAAAGGGTAGAAAGACAGAATCTAAAAATCATGAAGAGGTATAAAAATATAGGCTGACTGATCTTTGACTTACTAAGTGTGATATACTCTACCCTTAGAGGGTAGATTATCTTGTACAGAGGGTAGATTATCGCAGATTATTCCAGCACTTACTCCTTCAAGGGAGTTTTGCACCATCCCAGTAACTAACGGCTGCTACGAGATGACAGTAGCAGCCGGGACCGATGGCTTAAC
>JAHWFO010034948.1:469768-491004 GCA_023313115.1 Rhysida immarginata | reverse complement strand
ATCCCCCCCTCCCCCCCTCTCCCTTCTATAGCGAAAATTTAAAGAATTTTAATATGGAAGAGTGAAAAGTTATATATGCACTGTTAATATGGAAGATTTCTATAGTTTATTTATGACGTATGGGCAAATTGTATTTGGAACATTTTCCGGCATGAATTTTTATATTATTAATATATTATCATTAATATTAGTATCATAATTAAAAAAAAAAAGCCTTTTGCACAAAATTATAATAATTGTATTAGTGGATAGAATATTTAATACAGTATTTCCTTTAAAAAATTTTTACTGTTACAGTATATTTAATACTCATCTTAATTTGAACTTTTTGATAATATACCCTATCATTTACAAAAAAAAAAAATAAATAATAATAATAATAAAAAATAAAAATGACAACCAAAAAAAAGTTGCATAAGAGATAATCGGTTCAAACATTTTGCTTATCTGCTTGGCATTTTTTCCCTTTATCAGAAATGTATAAATAAGGAAGAGGTTATAGTTTCTGTAATTAACAGAGTAACATTTGTATAATTAAAAAAAAAAATTTAAAGATGTTTCGTTTTTCTTTGTAATTTATCACTTAATTTCAGTTTAAAAATATATATTTTTTTTCTTTTCAAATTTAGGTTTATATTCCTTTGATATCCTCTGAAATTATATTTTTTAGTCGAGTTATTGTATTTTATTTTTGTTGAAATTTAAGGTTTTCAACAAAAATTTCTTTTATCACAATAAAAAGGTTTTAATTTTATTAAATGAATTTTTGAAGATTATGAAAATGCTACCCCTAAGTTTTTAAGAATCTCACGAAAATGTTTGATAGTTGTTCTTTTATCTTGAATGGAATTACTGATTTCTATATTTAGAGTGGTTCAAGTATGCGATATTTATGAGAGAGATGATGTGTAAACGTGTGAAAGTAATTGTTTATCATTTGATTTTTTTATGAAATTGCACCATTTTCTGATTTACGGTATCTCTAGATTCTTTATATCGCCACTGGGTTTGAGTTAAGAGGTTTTACGCAGCTGTTATTTTTACTAAATATTTTTATTTCCTTTTCATCCCTCATTTTGTTGAATAATTATAATAATACTTGAACTTTTATTTGAAAGTAAATTAATACATTTTAGAATCCATACATCCATACATTTTAATACATCTAAAAATTTATATATCGTATAGAAGAATTTTAAGAAATATTAAATAAAAATTTAATTATTTGCATCCATATTTTTACAAAATTTTATTTTTAAATTTTAATATTTGTTTTAGAATTAATTAAAAAATAATAATAAAGAAACACTTGATGTTAAGAACTAGAATAAATTAAATAGAACGAAAATGGTTGTGATTATATTTTTGTAATTATTTTTTAAGCAAACATTTTTCATTTTGGTATTTGACTAAAAAATACATGTAATGATTAGATAGTTATATTGATATTTATAAAGGTTAATAGTTCAAACAGTATTTTGGATGCTTTAACATTATTAAGAGTGAGGAAGAATGATAAGAGAGTGCGGAAAAAAAAAATTTATACTGAAACATCAGTAAACTTCTCCTTTATCATTTCGAGGTCAAACCATGGGATAATTTTGATAAATATGAAAAGTGAGAGCATTTTAGATTAAGATAAAGAATTAAGATTGGAAAATAAAAAATGAGTACATTGTGATAAACAAAAAGATTAAATGTATACAAGCAGTGTTCGTCAGTGTCATGTTTATTTAAAATCTTAACCTTTTTTTTTTATTTAAATAAGAATCCATAAGACATTTTTATTTAATGTATTAGTGAACTGCTGTCCTTTCAGGATTGTTTTAGAGGCTAAAGACATGGAAATCGCACATAGGAACAAGTCGTGACTGTAAGGTGTTCCAACTGTCTCACATTTTCACCTGAAGCTGCAACCTAACTTAACCTATACCCCTGCACAAAGTTGTAAATAATTATATATTAGATATTGAAATTTATATAAATGAGAATAGTTTTATTAATAGATTTTTTTTCAATAACATTGTACCCCCTTTAGCCATTCCTGATTATACTGTAGTTTGAAGAAAACCCATGATGTGCTTAAAGTGCATTCAAAGCATTATGAGCCTGATTTTATTTTTTTGATTTCGTTTTTGTTAAAACACTTCAGGTATATTCATTTCTTTTGTCAACACAGCATTTTCAAAATGAAAATAAAATCTTGTCGAATAAATTAATACATCTTCACAATCTACATACAAAATTTCACTTTTAACATGTCAAAAGATGTCAAAAATATGACAATTACAGACAGACATGATAAAAGCCAATAAGTAGCCTCATAGTTCTGCCATAATAACCAAGGTGTTAAACAATAACAACAAATTAATCACTTCAATAAAAATACTGATTAATGCATATAACTTGAATTTAATAAAGTCGAATTCTCGGTTAAGTCGAACTAAACTCTTGGTCCCATCCCCTTGAAGCATTAATTAGTGGAAATTTAATCTATTAATCAAAGATAAATTTAAAAATGCTTAAAGTCGAACCAAAGTTTATAAAATATTTGAATATAAACCATATATTTTATTTAATAGGTCATTATTTTTTTTAGACCTGCGTGTAAGAACTCGGGATAAATGAATACTCCGCTTACAATAGTCTTTTTTATCTGGGGTTCTTGTATGTGGATTCGACAATATCCAATAGCCTCGTTTTCAATCAAATGCTTGAGTTGAGCCCCTGATAAGTTGAAATTTTAATCTGATTCCCTGGAGATTCAAGTTAACAAGGTTAAACTGTATATGAAAGTAGCAAAGTAAATAAAGCTGGAAACCACTAATACACAGATAATTAGACCCATCATTAAATATTTTATTTGTGGATTATTGGTTTCCACCTTTATTTACTTCGTTATTCCAGTGTCCACAGTTTCTGGCTTAATATATCCTTATATCTTTCTTGTGTTTATGTGAGTCACTTAAAAGAAAAATTCTTGAGTTTAAATTTTTTTTCTGATATGAACTATTTTTCAGAAAAATTGTTAGTTCTGTTTTCGCTTTTAACCTTGTTTACGATATTTTATGTAAAAGAGAATCTTTACCCTGTCACCCATTATTATCATCAGACCAACTGGGCGTGTCCACTTAAATTTTCAATTTCACTTGTTAGATGATGTTAATTTTACCTTGTTATAATGTTTAACAATTGAAATCGGAAGAATAACTAGACACCCCCAGTCAAACATTTGTTAGACAGAGCATGGATGAAGAAATACAGGATGGGAAACTCCATTGTTTAAAGCATAAGTTTTTTTTTCAGTGGCACCCTCTGGCCATTTGCGTGGGCATTACTCTCTGTCTAGCAGACGACTACACTTTTCCTTATTGGCCTTCATGGCTTAGTGGTTGCGTGATCACCTCCGATGCCCGAGGACACTGGTTCGATCCCGGTCAAGGACGACGACTATTTTTTTCAGGGAGAAAATCCTGTGATCATGAACTTCCTTTGGAAGATGTCCTTACTAAATGTACAAATTACTGCTTATGAAATCCATTTATTGTATGTTTCAGTAACAATTGCACAAGTAAACTGCAATTACAATAAGCAGAACATCAACCATACAGATATACGGATTTTTTTAAACATATAACTTCACTTTTCTCAAAAAATTCATCCAGCAAACAACTGGACCAACGGCCTTAATTCTCTTCCAAAGGAAATGCGTGATCACAGGATTTTCCCCCTGAAAAAATCCTCGTCCTCGGCCAGCATTAAATCCACATCCTCTGGCATCGGAAGTGATCACGCAACCACTGAGCCATCGAGGCCAATGAGGAAAAGTGTAGTCGTCTGCTAGACAGAGAGTAATGCCCACGCAAATGGGCAGAAGGCACCACTGAAAAAAAAATCACGCTTTAAACAATGAGTTTCCCATCCTGTATTTCTTCATCCATGGACAGAGTATATGTGATCCTTCAACAGATGTGATCCATTGTTGAACTTTCACATTATTACAAAAACCACAGCCATAAAGATCATTTCTTTCAACAATGGTGTGAATATACAGGGTGTATGAAAAATACATTTACAAACTTTGAGGGCAGCTTCCTTACACCATAACAAGAAATAAGGTCCATATAAATATATTTCCAAAAATTCTTAGATTTTGAGGTATTAATGGTAACCAATCCATTTGTAACCAACCAGATGGTTCTGTGTTGCCATGTAGACTTATTTACATTAGTCATTTGTGTACATTTTGGTTAGTTTGCCTCCAATATTACATTTGTATAGTAATGAGTCAACTGAAAGGTGTTCCTTTTAACCATGCCAGCCTGTTAGGTTAGTACTGAGCAAACCATTCGGCACCATCTGGAAGTACTTGAATGGGTGTGAGAGTCAATGATCCAAAAAGTGCATGCGTGTGTAGAAGCACAGGGAGAACATTTTGAACATTTGTTATGAGTTTCTGAGGTGAGGTATAATGTAAATCTTCATTAATGATTTTGGACATATGTTTATTTGGACTATGTTTGTTGTTTTGGTGTGAGGAACCCACCCTCAAAGTTTGTTAACGTATTTTTGATATACCTGTATATAGGAAGAGGAATGTCCTTTTAAACTATATAATTAAGTCTGTTTTAATACTATTGTGTTTCCTTGCATATTATGAAATTTTCTATACGGTGTGCTCCCTCTATATAGAGGCACCCTACATGACGCCAAATTTATAATGGCAAATCCATATAACGAAGTTTTTATTTTCCGGCAAAAATTTCATTATATGGATTTGCCATTATAAATTTGGTGTCATATAGAGTGCCGTTATATAGAGGAAGCAATGTAGTATACATCAGGTATTTATATTTCAATATTTATTAATTTTATAGATTATTCAACATTTGCCTGATTACACCTACAACCTCATCCAGTTGGTTAACTGCTGTGAAATCTGAAAGTGAAGCTATACTTAGCAAACTTTGTTTTATTCTTGAATCAACAACAAATTGTAAGGAAATAACCTAGAAAAATGAATTATTACCTTATTGAAAAAAAAAATGAAAATTTATATCATCATAAATGAAATAAAACCTGTCTAATCCAAAACAACAAGAATCATAAAATTTTTCCATTTTTAAACATGCTCTTTTCTGTCTAACGTAAGCTGAAAGATCATTTTGTCCTTGTTGATCATGCGATCATGAAATTTTTAAATTTCTGACTTTGATAGTTTTTTGCTTTAGACAGGTTCTGCCTTTGACAAATTTCACCTAAAAGGATTTTGACACTATTAACTAAAAGAGACTTTATAATTTCATAGGTGATTTGTTGAAAGTTATGGCTGATTTGTTGGACAACATTCTTGATTTAGATGATGGCATAAGTCAAATGTGGAGTGGGAGAGAACTTATTGCTGGTATAATTGAGGCAATGAAACAAATTAAGTAAATATAAATATTAATTTTTTTATTATTACTAGCTTAACCTGTGTGAATGACTTTTGTGCAGAGTATAAAAACCTGTTGTTTATTTATAATAAATAATTTTTAAAATATAATAAAGTCAAAAATAGGAAATGACAAATTAAAAAAAAAAAAAAAAAAAAAAAAAAAAAAAGGTTAGATCAAGTTTGCTGCATTGTGACTGAGGAAGGTTCTAAGACTAAAATGCGTCTCTGTGATATGTTCATATTGTTGCAAAGCAGAATCTTTCTTCATATTTATATTTGTGCAACATGGACCCAACTTACTCGTCTAAAAATAATATAATCGACCATTAAAAAATTAACACATAATCGCACGTATATTATAAAAGTCCAATTATAAAAAAATTATCGAAAAATTTCTACTCTGCTTCCTCCTCGTGGCCAATCTGGAAAAAATATTGCTAACTTCACAATATTTACAATGCATCATCAGTGAGCAGATTATTTAAAAAAAAATTTTGCTGTTTAATGGCCAATCAAAACAATTGCTGTTTAAGCATCCACCAATCTTAACAACCGAGATGACAATAACTCTTCCTTATTGGATAGTTAAAAATTTTCAAATTTCAAAAATCCTTAAATGTTCACACTGAAGCAAAATTTTGCACTTCATTATACAGGGTGTATCAGGTTTGATGGTCATAAAGTACCTAGCGTGATCCTTTGCATGATTACAAACTTAAAGTTCCTTATCGAAAATGTCAAAAACTCAAAATTTAAAGTGCGTCGTTATGTCATTTATGAACTTTCCGCACCAGCAGTTCATTAAATTCAAAGGGGCGATTACAATTAAATCGGCGGCAATTGTTGAGATTAAATGACGTTTTCGACAGGTTTTCAGCAAACTTCGCATGATGTTTAGACCCTTAACATTTGAGTTTTGAACATTTTGCATAAGGAACTTTAAGTTTGTAATCATGCAAAGGATCACGCTAGGTACTTTATGACCATCGAACCTGATACTCCCTGTGTAATAGATACAGCCAAACCTCTGTATAACAATCCTCGATAGAGCGATTAACCCTTATAAAAGTTTTTGATGGTCCCGGCTAATTTCCTATCTTCCCGTTATACCGAAGAAGTATTTCCCGAAATATCCTGTTAGAACGATAATATTTTCCAATTTCATTAAAAAAAGTTCTCTGTTTTGTATCTGAAACGAATAAGAACAAACAGTACATGCTCAATTCTGAGGCAGATGGAGCTTGTATGAGTAAATATGGTTTCCATTCAATGGAAATGGGTAACCTTAGAATCAAATTGGCAGCAATCAAAGATATAGATGGAGGTATGAAACAAATGTACTATTCCTTCATTACCTTTCTCCCATCCCCCTCCACTCCAGTTATTCTCTAACTTATCTTAGGTCTTTCTACAGTTCTTTCTTTGCTCTTTGCTTTCTACAGTTCTTTTATGTGTCTTTGTTTTCTCTCTACAATTTTCATCCCCCCCCCCCTTGGGGGGGGGGGGGGGGGGTGGTTCCCACGTTGTCTTCTGTTCTCACTAATATTTTTTAAATTAGCATTATTATTTTCTTTTATTATGTTTGTCACATTTTTCATTTCTATTTTTATGTATCAATCATTGTCATCACTAATGCACTTTTTTCATTGCCCCCTCATCATTTCCCATTAGCCCTCATTCTTGTCCTATCCCAGCATGTCTTCCCTTTCATTTCCAGGCCTTCCCATTGGCTACCTCCTGTTCTCCTCTAGCCAATACTTTCTCCTCTCCCCACTCCACTCCTATTGTGCCTATATGTAAGATGTCTTCTAATGCCCTATTATTACTTTTATTTGCTTTAAGACTAAGCATAGCCCCTATCTGAAACATCAGCTTTTTTCAAGGTCTTAACACTGTGTCTAATTTTTTTTTCAATTTTTAGGAATTTCTATCCAGAAGCACGGGATACTTATTTTCATGTTTTACAAGTTATTTCTGTAGTAGAAAATGGAGCCAGAGGGATTCGTAAGTTTGTTTATACAATTATCGGCTCTTTTTAAACAGGTTTATGAAAAAATATTAAAAGCTAATCTCCATATTTCTAGGACATTATGGCGATCCACTTTTCAAATTATTAAAAGAGTATTTACGAGAAATTTGTGAAGACGATTTTCTATGCATTAATGGTCGCCATTGTGGACTTGCATCAACAGTCGCATTACTTATTATTGTTTGCTCTGAAGAAGAAACAAATTATTTAAAAAATGGTTGGCATTTTTTTTTTTATTATTTTGTTTTAAAGAATTAAAAAAAATTAAAAATAATCTCCATGCGTTTCCTAAAGGGGGGTGGAAAAAAAATTCTAGGGAGGGGGGGGTTGTTGCAGAAAATTTGGTGGGTGACCCTTTTTTTTTTTCAATTATTTTATAAATTATAAATTTTAAAATTATGGGTATTTCATTTAATTAAACAAAAGAAGTTACCTCTCTATAACCTCATTATGTAGTTTATTTTTTCCACGCATACCAGTGGTTTATTTGGAGTTATCAAGTGTGAAGAGACCAAAATGTTTAAGAAACACTGAATTGTAGGACACGTGTAATCTTGTGAAAGATTCATTGTTGTGAAACAACATCACTTTAAAATTACTTTAAAAAATTGATTAGGCAAGCACTAATTTATCAAGAGTAAGATAAGATTGTCAAGTCAAAGAATAATTAAAGTTACAAAAAGCAAACATCCAGAAATATGTGAAGATATAAGAAGATAAATAAACACTTTATTCATCAATAAAAAATGATCAAATTATTTTAAAAATAAAGAATCACAAGAATTTTCAATTGTATTTATTGCAAAAATAACCAAAAGTGTGATGTTTGATTCAAGTTATGAATCAGGAAAGGCTTAACATTGTGGATCATTTAACATTACAGGGTGATCATAAAGCCCCTTTATCTAAATGACTCATTGTGTACAGTCTATTCCAAAAATGTTTTCAATAAGGTGAATGATGTTCGGCTTCCTTGCAATACATTAAATTAGTGAGATTAATCGGCTCAGGCAAGAAGCAGAGTTGAATGAAGTCGGACGATCCCATTTATTGTTTCTCAGCAACAGAGATAGGTAGGCATAATGAGTGACGTTCAACTGCTTTTACTGAAATCTGAATTTGAGCCTTTATTAGGAACGTTTTTCTTTAGCAACTTTCGAAGAACAGAAGGTTCCTGGTTCGATCCAGGCTGTGGAATTTTCATTCTTATTTTCATCAATAATTTAAACATCTAAGGTTTTGCGTTGGATAAGCCCTCATCGAACATTCTTGAGATATTCTTAAATATTTATTGCATTGTTTTTAATCAGTGCATTAAATATTTCATCTGCAAAGAGTATCTTACTAAAATAGAAAACAGTGATTAATCTTTTCAGTTAAAAGTACTGTAATAGGCCCACACAAATCATATCCTGAAAACTCTTTTAGAATAGACTGTACATATTAAACATAAAGGAAATTTTTGTGTACATTACTTTTGAATTATCTCAATCACAGTCTCATGTGCTTTCAGCTAGAGCATGTTCACCATAACCTTCCACAAACAAAGAAGTAATGCAGCAGAACTTCTCGCATATGCCATTTTTTGAAATGTTCTATACTAATTATCAATGCTTGTTTCAAGGACTTTCTTATAGATGTGCTGCCATTCTAAATTGCATGAAATCTATGCTAGTTTTGCCATGCATTGCAATCGATGTAAATTTATTTGTTCTCCAATATGATGTAATTAGAAGACAAGGGAAGAGCATAATGCTATCGCTATTGTTTTATTTCTCTTAATGTGCAACTAAATTTTTATTTTCTTAAATTTTTTTTTTTTTTATTTCTTTTCATAGATTCACACATATTTTCCTACCTTCTTCAACTGTTTTCTTTATGCAGTAATAGCCCTACTGAATTAACTACAAGTCGCTCACCAGTTTTGGATAATAACTCCGAATCCAACTTAAACAAAATTTTGAAAGAATCTTTAATTGCTTTTTGGTGCCATGTCATTCAAGGCTTATCACTTGTAAGTGGAAAAAAAAATCTGGTGAAAAATTTTGTCCAGGCTTATGGATATTCATTGCAGCAAAAATTCAAATTGTCATTTGTTATCTTTTTCATTTTTGTAGTTGTTTTAATTATTTAACTTTTATTATTGACTTAATTGCACCATCTTTGTGATTTATTATTGCATTTTAGCCAAACTTTGTAATCGAAGAATTGGAAAAAGCTTCCACAAAAGACTTGAAAATTTTGCTTAATGAGCTAAGGAAAATTTCAACTGAAAATTTTGATTATGTTGGATATCTTCATAGTCGAACTGATGATGGAAATTACAATAAATTAAGAGAGCTCTTGAAAGATGAAGCAGAAAGCAATCATTAAAATCAAAGTGAGTGAAAGAATTTGTGTAATATTTTCTCTTTCTTTGCTAAATTAGACCATGGCTATGTTGGAATATTTTTGGATTTTTGTAATGAAATACATGTAGGTGGGTCTTGGCCTCTTCTCCTTTTTCTTTCGATCAAGTCAAATTTTTCAACACAAGAAAATTAAGAAAAAAAGATCCAAAAAAAGCAATACAGTAATCCAAACAGATGCAAGGAAAAGAAAACTGATACCATAGTTTTTATGTGTATAAGTTGATTTGCTTGGAATGTGGAAATATTTCTATCAGAATGACTAAAAGACAATTCATCAAATGATATAAGAACATAGAAGATCGTTCAAAAGTGAAGATGGAGAAAATCCGCCTTTTCAGACCACCTCGTCAAAAATAAACACCGGTTTGGAACAATTGAAGAAATAATTGTTTCGGTCTATTCTGTGCACAATGTGATTTTTTAGTAATTTGCTCATTTTGCCCGTAATGATGGTGAGTGCACCGAAACATGTCAGCATATATTAAAATACCGTATTGCTTTTTCTGGATCTATTTTTCTTAATTTCCTTGCGTTATGCTGCAATACAGACCATAATGAACTTAACTAGGCTAAATTGCATTTATTCAATTTTTTTTTTCTAAACTTATATTTTTTGTGTCCGTAATAAATTCATGTCATGTATGGACACCCTGAAAACAACAAGCATATCTTGTGGATCATTTCAATGGGAAATGACATTACGGGGCAAAGCTTACTTCAATTCTAGCCACTTGCTGACGTTAACGTATCGTAGTTCGTGCTAGTAGTCTGCTTGTTTTTCATAATAGATAGCAGCTATTTTGGGATTACTATCGCCTGTAACAAAGCAACGTTATTTAGAGAAGCTGTCATTTGAATGGAATGAATATCATGATCCCCCAAACAAAACGAGCAAGTACCTTTTCAAGGACGAAATTTCAGCATGGCCACTCAGAATTTACTTTTCTCGTTTGAAATTTTCGAAAACGCTGTCTCTTTCTGTTTAACAGGTGATTCAGATAGTTTCTTGTGAGATTATCTTCATCTTGAAAGCTTACTTGTTTCTTAAACTATGTGCAAAACCAGTGATTAGTTATAAAGAAATAACAAATCATCTTTTTTATTTTTTTTTCTTCTTTATTTCACCATTCACAGTATTCAAGTACGGAATTAGCTGTTTACATTCATACAGGACATGTACAAAGCATCCATGCCCAAGCGGGATTCGAACCCATGATTCGAGAATCCCAAGATCACTGAACCGCCACCCCAGTGCTCTCAGCCATATAAATGGCTGAATAACCAATCAAGAAAATCGCTTTAGCCGATATGATGTGCAGAGAAAACAACCGATAACTGTTCTTTCCTCCAACAACACGTATCCAGGCTGAACGACGAGACTTTTTTTAGGAAAACTGTTTTTAGTGTAGACACGGTAAATTATTTGTCCGTCTTCTCATGGAGCACCCAAAAGATACACAGATAGTTTCACATATTTTACAGAGCAACATTTTTTTTTATTTTTTTATATACATATGCCTAGTTTTAAACTACTACTCGCAAACGCTTGCCCATTGAAACAAAGTGCTTTTCAACTTCCGGTTTGAAATGGGAAGTTTGCTCTGACCCAGTGACCTGCAGCACCCTCAGCTAAGCTTTACATTTCAGGATGCACATACACTTTTTAATGCTTTTTATTTGATAAAAAACTAAAGCAATTTCTTGTTAAAAAACATTTTTATAGGTGACGAGTGAGGCAGGATTCCCCTCATCTTTCATAGGATTTTTATACAAAAGAAGAGAAGTCATTCTGTCTCAATGCCAGTGAGAAGCGGTCGATTTATGAAAAACTGTCCATTTGCGAAAGTAAAGTAGGCAAACTGATTCATTTACAAGATCGTCATAATAGCTGTGGAATTGACAAATTATCAATTCTGGAAGTGTGGATTCTGGAAGACATGCGTAAGGTGATGAAGATTTTGAAAAAATTATCTTTACCAAAGAGAGTCAATTGAGAAAAGAAATGTAATCGATTGGTCTTTAAAAATTTTTTTTTAAATCGGGGAAACGGTTTTTGGCAGGAATAAAAAAGCTACTACACTGCAAATGTTCTTATTAAATTACTAGAATAAACTAACAAATTTTTGATTGGTTGGTTCGTTGGTTCATATGCATTTTGATATATTTTCACAATCCTGAGACAATTCCACATTAAATTAGAAGTTGAAAGTTTCACACGATATAGTCAAAATGACGATTTGCATTTAGTTCGCAAATTGAATAGCAGACAGCTATTTTTTGAGGTAGAGTCGAGCTATGATTTAAACACTTTTATCTGAGAGGAAAAAGTGTTGTGGCATTTCAGTAAAAACTGTATATAAGGAATTTCTTTTTACATTTAAAGTTCTGTTACTATTGGACGAGAATCAATTTTTAAGTAAAATTTTTATCTGTTATACATTTATAATGCAGTTATTTTGTTAATCAATTTAATTTCCGTACACTTATTCTAGATATGATATGGATTTAGTACTTTGGAGTTATTCCTACAACTTAGTACAGGCTCATGTTTGTATATCTTGGAATACTGTTTTCATGAGGTTGGATATTTGCTCCTATAATAAAGGTATTGTTTTGTAAATGTGGGCTTCTGCATTGTCAGAACGATGTTAAAAGTGCAAGCCTGTATTACAGTATTGCAAAGTTAGTCGTTCCATTGCCAATTTTTTCGATTTTATTTTTACTTTGACTTCGGATAGATCATCAAAAAGTAAGTAAAAATTATAGTAGGCATAGATCATATCTAATCAGGAACATGACCAAAAGGTGGTCAAAATTTTAATTCTGGGATGTCCTAGTTGGACAAAAGTATCCAGACACAGATATTAGGAGAGAAAACAATGTTTTATTCATAAACCCGCTTGTATAATGCGATTCCACCTTTTTGGCCCAAAAAAACATTAAAAATGGTATCTTCTTGTATAATGCAATACCCATTTTTGACTCGTCGCGAGAAATAAAATGTGCAAAAAAACACAGAAAAAAAAACTTTATTTTTTACGTTTTGTAGCTTTTGGCGACGAGAAATTCAAATAAAAAGTGAATTAATGTATCTTATAATGAAATGGACATTGTATATATTGTATAATTAATGTATATTACGCAGTAATGTCGTCTGAAGTTCATCAGGACAAACTTAAACTACCCCCCCTCTTGTATAATACTATCTTTGCAGGGCTAATATTATCCTCTTATATGGTCCCACAAATTTAGGTGCTTTTTTAAGCCAACATTTTTCACATTATAAAAGGGGATTTACAGTATCCAGTAGGTTAGTCTTTCACAGCAGCAAAAGTCTCCATTCTTCTGGGAAGGCTTTCCTATTAGGTTTTGATAAATAGTCCTAGTGGAATTTTGTTCCATTCTGCAACCAGTATGTTGGCGAGGTCGGTGGAAGATGTTGGGCAAGTCGGTCTGTTCCGTAATCTTCATTCAATTCCTTCCAAAGAGCTTTTATCGGATTAAAGATTTACTGTGATTTTGGGATTATAATGTACACCTAGTTATTTTGTGGGTTTTGGAAAACTTTCCCGTTTATAATGCGCACTCAGGTTATTGGTGAGAAAAAAGAAAAAAAAAAAATTTTATTATTCAAATCCTTCATAATCAGAACGGAAGAGTTCCAAAATATCAGCAGGCAGTTCATTGTTAGGTATCATTACCCCTTGTTCGTCTTCCTCATCTTCCTCGTGATTCTCTCTATATCATTGTTATGCGCACTTTTGTATAATGCACAGTGACGATTTCTTTAACTTTTTTATTGTATAACGCGCACTTTAAATCCAAAAATTACTGTACATTGGTCAATCAAATGGTATTTCACACAAGTCCTTCTTATGCCTATTCCTGTTAACGAATTGACATTTCTGGATCATCTGATGCAAAATCATAGTGGAAATGTCAATTCGTTGACTGGAATGGGCATTTGATTGATCAAAATGTCTAATATCACAGACTTAAAATTTTGATCAAATATAAACCGCCATTTTAGTCGTGTTTTCGAATTATCAGGACATGTGTGCCTATTAAAATTTTACTTACTTTTTGATGCTCTATCCGAATCAGAAGTCAAAATCAAAAATTTTGAAACAGAATGATAGAGTGCAAGTTCAGTATGATGTTTTCAACATCACTGAAAATACTGCATCATCTATGTATAGCAAGGGTAGTGTATATACAAACTATCAGACAAATTTCAGGACTTATTTTAAATTCCAGTAGTATAATATGATACAGCATTCTGTACAAGATAGCAAATGATTGTAAATAGAGATTTTGAAATATTAATGTAAATTTGCTGTAATTATTATACCATATGTTGTTCAATAATTTTAAATATCATTTCTGTCATTTTAAACTTCATTGTAATCTATACCATGAAAAAACTGAGCACATGCAATTTTATTCATTAAACATAACATCTTTTTTTTTTAAAAAAAAAACCTTGCAAGTATTTTTCATTATGTTTAATAACTATTGTAAATCAGTTTGTTCTGATTAAAACATTCTAGAGATTCTAAGATAACTTTGGTGCTTATTAACTCTATGCATGAAATTATGAATCCTTCAGGAACATTTTTTTAACTTGAAATAATGATTCGATATTTCTCGGGGCACATAAAGTTCATGAAGAAGTTCACCCTATAGTAAAACATAGCAATCACAGGTCGTAGATGTTAGATTCTTCTGTACCCTATCTAGACAGAGTAAAAAGGACACAAGAGGATTATGTTTTCCATAATATATCATTAACGGCCGGTTGAAACAACGTCAGTTAAAACTAACCATTCGTTAAAGTCCCGTTTAAAATTTCTTGCGTTATACCAAGAGAGATTAGGGCTTAACCATATGTTAAGTGGCAGTTTAACTTAAACGCTAAATGACGACGGTTTAGCATCATGGTTAGCGAAGCAAAATGGCATTCCGAAACAGAAATATATTTTAAACTAATTGGATAAGGTAATTATACAAATTATTTGGATAAACTAAATGGATAAGTTAATTGGAAAGCCATTTGAATAAGTTTGGATAACTAATTATCAAGCAGCTGTATGGATAAGATAATTGGATAAGCTGTTTGGATAGCAATTAGGATAATCTAATTATCAAACAGCTAAACAGATAAGTTAATATTATCAAACAGCTTATTGGAAAAGTTAAATGGATATGTTAATTGGATAACTTGTTGGATAAGCTCTTCGGATAAGTTAATTATTAAACAGCTAATTGAAAACAATCGGCCATCTTGATCGGAAGTTTAATTGGAGCAAAACGAACCAATCGCAGTCCTCGTTACTCATATTACATCCAGTTAGCTAACTGAGACTTAACTAGGGTTGGTGCAACATTTCCCGGTTAAAGGACTTAACTGATCGTTAACTAACCGAAAGTTAGGGTCGTTTTAACTGATGTTGTTGCAACCGGTCGTAAGTGTGATAATTGGCTCATGTTGGCGAATAACAAAACCCAAGCAGGCACTTGACTAAGATGGCGGATTTTTGGCCAATGTTCTTGCTATGCACAAACTGCGTTTGAACAAGGATCTCGTTATGCAATCGACATTTGCCAACAAGATCGAAAAATTCTTTTGTGAATTCTTTTCTTGTCTAATTGTTTTGGTTTTCATATGTAAAAGTTCTCCTAATGAAAAAAACCAAAACTAACTCCTTTATATCTTGCACAACAGTGATTTGTTGCTCTGTCCGATGATAATGCTTCCACCAGAGTGATTTCACCATTGCCACTGAACCAGTTGTCTGAATCTTCAACACCGCTCGTTCTTCACACTGACCATGTCTGAGAATTTTCATGACATCTACTATTAACTGAACATTACCAAAAATCATAAGAATAGCAATCTGCAAAGATTACACCCTCTTAACCTAAATAAAATCAAACTGCAGAAATTTATTTTTTTCTAAAAATATTTTTATTGTTTCCCCTTAAATTTATTTTACAATTCACGTTTCTACAAGAGCTTCCTTTTCACTATTTATAAAAGAATTGTACTTTTTTTCTTGTGCTTGGTATAATTTCAAAAGTTTCTTAATCTGTCCTTTACTCAATTCTTTTCCTTCAACATCATGAGTTGGCATGCCCTGGAATAAAACAACAGTTTTGTTAAAAATACTTGATCTCTGTGTGATTAACATTAAGTAAAATGCACAAATGGCTCAATATAATCAAATTTTGCTCAATTAATACAGGAGTAAACTAGATAAACTATCTTGCCATTCGTCACTGGACACCCTATACAGTATCGGGTGTATGGCCGGCTTTCACCGCAACCCTTTGAGGAAGACTTTCCACCAATTTGCGATATGTGTCTGTGGGAATCTTGCTCCATTCATCCTTCAAGTTGGCAAACAGCTCAGTGGTGTTCTTTGGGCAGCATGGCCTGGCTGTCAACTGGCACTCCAATTCGTCCCAAAGGCATTCAATGGGTTTCAGGTCTGGCCATCAAGTTCCCCCACACCCATTTCCTCAAACCAAGCATTAATAATACCTGCTGTATGACCAGGAGCATTGTCATGCCAAACGTGTATGGGCCATAAGATAATAAGCACAGAATTGTTCCAGGATTATTTGGTACACTTTGGCATTCATGGTTCTATGAACTAAAACAAAGAACCAAGGCCATACATTAATGCTGCCTGTGGATACCACACAGTCCTGTAAATATTGGGCATTTGCCAAATCCACACGCATCCATCGGATGATGATTGTTTTGGCTATGGCATTGTCTGAGCTAGTATAAGTGAGAACAGTGTAGCAAATATCCAATACACAGATGCTTGTATTGAAAAAAAATTATACAGTACACTAAATTACCTTTTCATCAAATTGGGAATATTTATCTTTTTCATTAAGAAACATTTGCCAAGGCGGTATTTTCCTTGCTTCCGCTTTTGCCGCTTCAGCTTCTTTTTGGAGACGCTTTTTCTCCACTTCTGCCTTCTTTTTCTCTTCTAAAAGAAGCTGCTTTTGTAATTTTTCCTGCCTAAGCACTTCAGGATCCACTAATTTCACGACGGGACGCTGACCTCCAAACACAGAAAAATAACGATAATAAGTGAAAACCTCCATTTTTAACAAGCTTAGTAATAAAGAATTTTTATTTCATATTACAGGAAAAAAAAAAATAAAAGTAGCACACACCTTCATGATCTTCTAAACGGACTCCTAAATCTGGTAATATATCATCTCTTAAGATATCACAATGTTCCAAAATCTTGAAAGCTGAAAATACAAACTCATCACATTATTTTATTAATGGATCCCCCTCTCCCAACTAAATATTATGAAATATCTGTAATTACAGATGCTACCCCACTTATCAGCTGCTAAAGGAATCTTTTCTTTAATGTATTAAAGCTATACTTCTTAACCCTTTTATGTTACATAATCAATATAGTGGTAGTATATTAATTGTACCCACCCTCTGGGTGCACCACTATATCAATAACACTCATCCTCATCAGTACCCCGTCGTACGAGACAGTCGCTGTGTGGCTTCGATGTTTCCAGTGTAGCCAGACAAGTGGGGAGGACGAACCTTGGAGACGGCACCCCTCCATCTGTGACGTGCCACAAACTGCAAAACAAGTGGAGACGATAATCCTCTCAGACCTCTGTATCACCGTGGAACAGATCATGGGTCAGACTTCTGCACATGAAACAGTCTGCATTACGGCAGAGCTGGGGATTCAAAATACTGCCCCATTCACGGTAATCACCAGACCCGGCCCCAAGCGACTTCTTCCTCTTGCCTTGCCTGAAGAACCCGCTTCGTGGATGGCATTTTCAAGCAGACGAAGAGGTCATTTTCGAGGTGGAATAGTTTCTCAACAGTCAAAAGGAGGACTTCTATAAAAGTGGCATCTAGCAAGTAGTCATTGTTGGGAAGTGTGTGTGGCCCTGGGAGGTGCATATGTGGAGAAGGATTGGTGCTACCACCATGCAGCTCCTGTGGTGTGAGGATTGTTCTCGTATACTTATCCTTGGGGCGAAGCCCACAGAAAAAAAAAATCCATCAGTTCGTTAATTTGAAGTACGTTAAACTGAAATTTTTTAACATTAAAACGCCTAGATTTCAGCCGGAGATTTTATATTTGTACTTTATTTTGAAACGTACGGTAAAGTGAGGTACGTTGAAACGGGATATTACTGCATTAAACATGATTTTTATATAATATGACCCTGTAATCTGCCAGAAAAGGTAGATGGCATACAGAAAGGAGAAAGACAAATAGCTAAACCCACAGTATCGTGCAAAAATGTCAAATGAGCATCATGAACAGTTTTCACTTATCTATTCGATTTCACCTTCAAGTAGATCTTTCTTTAATTCACTCTCACAACTGAATGGATTAAGCTCGCGGGCTTTACTGACTGCCAGATTAATTAAACAAAACTTCATAATAATGTATTGCACAATAGTTTTATTGGTCAACCGAGCTCTTTTATCCTTATAACCCAACTGTAAAAAAAAAAATTCTGGGGAGCTATTTAGTACATTGGTAACTTGAACATGCAACTGAGAGTAGTCTTTCTATGATTAAAATCAAATAAACTATACAAATTTCTTAAAAATAGGTAGCATCTGTCAAATGAACAAAGTAATATGAACAAAGTTTACGAACCTTTAGTTTCACGTGCTGTGTTTCGAATGGTTTCACGAAAATCAGCCAATGCTCCTAAAATGGGCATCACCGATTCTTCATCCTGAAAGGGAGAAAGGAAAAATAAAAACGTGGATCAACCATTTTCCTTGCCTCTTATACTGTAATGCTATGTTCGCACTATGCCTTGATCAAGAAGAATTGTGCGGCCTGCCTCGGTTACCAAACCGTGTTTTCAGCTCTATTAAGAATTGGTTAAAGTAACCAGATTTCTGAAACCTGGTTAATGATATCATATGTCAGTTAGTGCCAAGAAACAGGAAAATTAAAGTTCCCTGATGAAAGCGCAGCAGCAGATGGTCTGATGAGTAAACCAAAGCTCTCATATAAGCTTGGGGAGATAAATTATAAGACTAAATGTAATCGCCACGTGTAAGAACACATTGAAGATTCTGCTCCATCCATCGTAATTTCGCTAATGGCAAGATTTGACATCTGCAGAAGCCAGCTGCTACCCTCACCGCCATCTACTGATGCAATTGCAAGAAACAATAATAGAAAACACCATTTCGCTTGGTAACAGTCATTTCCCATGGATGCAGTGTGAATGGAAAGTGCTTGATTAGCTCCCAGTGCAAACATAGCATGATAGATAACATGATTTTATGTAACATAGAAGTTAATAATTTCTTTCAAGCTCAACATTGAATTATTTTTTGAAAAAAAAATTGAACCTACAAAAATTTTGGAAAAATCTGCATTTATTGCATTTCCTTAAGTCAAAGATACATGTTATTAGTCAAATTCACGTTTCTAAAAATAAGGTACATTTTAGAACCGATGGCACCTTTCCATAACAATCAGCTTTTAAACACTTCATGCATCAGGAATGAAGATGAATGTTTTTGAACATTTATTGACACAAGACGCAGCAACAACACTTCTCAATTTGTTTTCCCTTGTTACTACAGATTCCCGAGAACGTTTTTTCCACGAATCCAGAGCTTTATTAATAAATTCTGAAGACATTTTCTTCCAATCATCGAAAAGGTCCTTTTTAAGCCCATTTAGAGTTGTCACTTTGTGACCCCACGGTTTCTGTTTCAAATAACCCCAAGCAAAATTATACATGGGAGCTGCATGTGGAAATTGGGGCATCCACTTGTCAGGTGAATGTACTTCACTTTCTTTTTTTTCCAAGAAGTTACAAGTTTTGTGGGCTGCATAAGCAGGGGTAGAATCTTGATGGAGAATGTGATTGCCTTTTGGATATAACTTTTGAGCATTGGTGTCCAAAAACGGTTTGATAACCTTGTTGATACCAGGCGAGTTTAAAGTCATGCACTTCAAAGTTTAGTTGTCCGTAAAAGTACCAGTTTGAGAATTTAAATAAGTAAAGTATCAGAGAGATTAGTTTTAGCCGACAATAAATGTTCGAAATGACGTCCTTTTTCACGAATACAAAAGCGTCTTCGTTTTACCAGATTTCGTGAGACTCTGCGAAGCATGGCAGTAATGATGTGGACTATGGCTGCTGTGATGTTCGTTTTCAGCTCAGTAATCTAGTGTGGACTATTCACATAAGCCACATTTTTCAGATTTTTCAGGGAGTGTATGATAAATCTGGTGAGCGAGAGGGCCACAATCCCCGGGAAATGACGCGCTGATCGAAAAATTCATTCAAAAGATGCACATTCGCCACGGCCTTGAACAACAAACACTTCACAAATGAAATCTGAGCATGAGATCACTGATACCAATTGAAATACATTTGAAACAATCTGCACTGCCAACTACCGAGAGGAAATCAAAACTCAATGTGTGTTCACTGAATTACGGCCCATTAAACTTTGATGTGTACGACTTTAAACTCACCCTGTATTTCATGATTTCATTCTAAGAATTTTGAGATTGCACTTTCTTAAAATATTTTTATTAGCAACAGTAATTAACCATTAAATAATTTTAAGCTTAAAAAGCAATAAATCAAATTTTTATACTTATAATAAAAGCTTGAATATTTCAAATCTCCACTTTACCTTATTCTTCTTCCCTGGAAATCCTATTGAATCGTCGTCTTCGATAGTTCCAAACACACGGAACATTTGAGTGATATACATACTGATATCTTTGAGCAAGAGTTTATTAGGTACTTTTTCTGGTTTCCTGCTATGCATGTAGATATTGCAAGCAGTTATTAGGTCTTTTATGTGTTCCAATGCCTTCTGGGTGTCAATATTATCTAAAAAAATTAAAGAATTCATGAGAGTTTCAAGAATTTTTGATAAAAACACTCATTTACATTGGTATCAGATTCTTACCACACAGAGATTCATGAATTCTGCTCTTGCTCTCTGCAAATCTGTAAAGAAACAAGATTATAACGTTTCATTTGGCAGAACTATTATCACGTATTTTATTTATAAGAGATTCTATTATGAAATGATTCTAAATAGTTATTATTTTAGTTCAACTAGCAATTCGGTTTTATTATCTATGGCTCATATCCATATGAGCATCAACCTAATATAAGGAGGAACTACAATGTGGAATTACTGTAAAGGTAGGCAAAACCTCTCACCAAAAAGTTATCCAAGACATGAATTCCTCTATAGCCAGGGAGCTGAGGGGGGCTGGCCCAATCCTGCTTGTGGAGGGGGGGGGTCCCCCACGTAACAGATTTAGTTGACATGGTGGCC
>JAHWFO010034948.1:439080-469368 GCA_023313115.1 Rhysida immarginata | reverse complement strand
AAAAAAGTTAATTGCAAATGCTAATTGGCACTCACATTGCATTTGCATCTTCCTGTCCCCCGCTGCTGGGTTTTATCCACTAGCCCTTTAAACGCTGAAGCTTTTTGATGAATGGGGAAGAAACTGCCAATCAGGTCAGAAAAATGGCAGAATACAGTAGAGAAGAAATGGTTGGTATGGTTTTATGTTTTGGGTTTGCACATAATTACAAAGGTGCAGCCAGGGAATACCAAGTTAGATATCCCAATGCTAGAGTTCCCACTTCTAAGACAATTCGCCAGGTTGTTCAACGATTTCAGCAAACAGGAAGTGTCAGTCATCAGACCCGGCAAGGTAGACCAACAACTGTCACATCAGAGGACTCCAGCACAGCCATTTTAACTGCTGTTTATGCTAATCCTCATAATTCATTGGCCTGCACGCTCACCAGATCTTTCCCCTAATGATTCTTTTTGTGGGGTTACCTTAAGGACAATGTTTATGCCACTCAGCCAACCTCTATGCTGGATTTGCAACAGAGAATTCAGACTGCCTGCCAATCCATTACATCTGATATGGTAACAAGAGTGATGGCATCTTTGAAACTACGTGCTCAGTTGTGCATTGGTGCTGAAGGGCATCATGTGGAACATACCCTTTAGAGTGTTACCAACATGATTCGCTTTGGTTTGGCCCAGTTGGCTTTTTTAGTTTGAGATGGTTATTTACTTTTTTTTAACTTTTTTTGGAACCGTTGGTCCGATTTGGATGATTTTTTTTTTGTTTTGTTTGTTTTTTTATGCTGAACAAGTTTGCAATTGGGTTTTTTTCTCTATCTCATACAGTTTTTGAGATAAATTTTGAATGTGTCCTAATTTGCATATTTGGGATGATGAAAAGTGCACCATGGGATAGGCCACCCACAACTTCCTATTCATTGGATTCATCAAAATTGACATATCTGCTTCGGTTCAAAATATAAAAGGGGGGGACAGACTTATGGACCACCCTGTACTTGGTCACACTAGATGCGTCCTATGTTTATTAAAACAACCATAACAAGAGCCGAGCCATTTGTTACCGCCCAAGGAGTACTAAGAAGTTCAGAAAATAATACCGTGAATGTTCGTGGCGGGATATGGCTATAAAGGCAAGTTAACTTTACATGGAGTTGAGTCAAAGGTCAAAGTCAACGCCATATACTATCAGACTAATGATTAAACCCTTAACATCCCCAGTTTGGGATAGAAGCCAAGGGAGAGTACTTACTTTGAATTTAGCTTTTTTTCCTCTTCTTGCCATGCCTGGAAACTATTAGTAAACGACGATGATGTATCTCGTAAGAGATCTTTAACATTTAAAAAGAATTCCTTTAGATTGAATAAAATTCAAGTAAAAAAAAATTAATATGCAATTTTCAATTTACGGAAATATTACATGACAAATCATAGCAAATAAAATTTTACATTAACAGTTTTCTCGTACTGAATGGCCAGATCCATGGTGTTTATGCTGTAGTCCAATGTGTCCTTCCAAGAGTGCATGAGAAAAGCTAAACGTAACTGTCTTGCTGTATATTTTTCCAAAGCATCTTTTATAGTTATAAAATTTTTTAATGATTTAGACATTTTACATCCAGATATGGTCAAATGTCCCGAGTGGAGGAAATAATGCACCCACTGATTATTATCAAAATACGCCTAGAATAATGACGTTATTTTAATTTTTCAGTGAAAATAAGCCTGCAAACAAAATCATTACAGAACAAATGCTCATAATCACTAACCTCTGACTGTGCAAGTTCATTATCGTGATGCGGAAATTTTAAATCGTAACCGCCTGTATGAATATCCAAAGAATCTCCTAGAATACTACTTGCCATGACCGAACATTCAATGTGCCAACCTGGACGACCCTTAAGAAAAAAATTAATTCATATAACCCAAGACTGCAGCTTGCAATAGGCATAAATTACATGAATGCAAATCTTTTAGTTTTCTACTTTTCCCCAAGGAGAATCCCATGCAGGTTCGCCCGGTTTGGAAGCTTTCCAGAGAGCAAAATCATTTCGGTTCCTTTTCTCGAGTAGTTTTTCATCTGAAATGCTAAGATCTCCTAGAAATAAACAGATAAATTTTCTATTGAATACCAATAATTCCATTTTGTTCAATTCCGCAAAAAATTATTCGTTTCACAGTACCTTCGCCCTCGTGCAAGGCTTTTAGATCTCCATATGCTTCAGGGACTAATTTAGCATAATGATGATTTTCTGCCTGATCAAAGCGCAGCGTGTCAAAATATACAGAGCCATTGGATTCGTAACTGAATAACAAAAATATTAATGATTTAGAACGATTCATGCGTTTTTAGCCTTTAATCAAAGTAAAGATCCAAAAATACTGACGCCATTCCGTTTTCTATGATACGTAGAATAAAGTCTTTTATTTGAGGAATATATTCGCTAACTCTTGTCAGGACATCTGCTGGCAGTATCTAAATCACAAAAAACAACATATTTCTTCAGGTATTGTCGTAAACATCAAACAAATAAAAGAATTATGCTAAGAAAGTGGAAACTCTCAATAATTACATTCAATGCACTCATATCCTTATGAAATTCTTCCTCCCAATAACGAGGCAATTTTATGAAAATAGAATTATCGGTGACTTGATTTCCTAAATTTTTATCCAACCAATCAGAAAGTACTTCTTTTGCTTCGCATATTAAAATCTTGGGCAGAAATGGAAAAAGAACAAGGACTATAATAACAATCTGGATTTTTAAAAAAATTAATTTAGAAATCATTTTCCATTATTTAAGGATTTTTGCTCACTTGTTTACTCTCTAAAACTTGAGCACCGTCGTTTGCTTTTAATGCATCTTGGGTCTTTGTAATAGCTGCTTCTACTTTAGCTATTTCTCGCATAAGCATGCTCTTTTTATCTGGATCGGTTGTAGTTTTCATTTTCTCTGCAAAAATCTGAACATATGCCACCATAAAATAAATATCAGACTACAGCCGTTGCAACAACGTCAGTTAAAAATAACTAATCGTTAAAGTCCCGTTAAAATTTTTAATGATCAAATAGCTAAATGGATAAGCCATTTGGATAAACTAATTGACCTTTATCATAAACTCTCGTTCTCATACATCTTCTTAGCCTTCGTAGCCTTGACTACCCACGTGACCACATAAAAAATGGCGTTCCTTGGCCGTGTTGTAAGCATTTGTGATTTGAGTAAAATTCAATTTTTTACATTTTCCATAGGTTTTTACTACTTTAAAGATCCTTATTATTATCTTTATTAATTTAAAATACCTTATTAACCTGAAATTTGTAAAATATAATGATTTAAATGTTTACTGATAACCTTTCATAATTTTAATTTCATAGTCATTTCCAAATTACCTATAAAATTATTTTCTAATGATGTTTATTTTTTTCTCCTCACTCTGACAATTGGGAATACAACAATATTTAACCATAGCAATAAAAATTTTGAACAACAACAATTAAAACTTTCACTTACGATACAGTCAACAAATGCCATTAACACGTCCAGTATCCGCCATTTGCATTTTGTAAAAAAAATCATTGACGTTTAGTGGCAACCAATCACAATACAGGGGATAAAGGTCAATTGGATAAGCTACCGTATTTTCATGAATATACCTCGCTGGTTATACACTTTTTTATATCCGCGGGAAAGGGTGCGGGTATATGGTGAAGGTTTTACAATTTATTTTTTACATGAATGACATGCTGAACAAACTAATATTTTTGTAAATACGACTTCATATTGGAAATTATGTTACAAGTTTTTATACTGCCAATAAAATTTTTATAAATTTTAATTGACTTTAATATTTGAAATAATTAATTATATTTATTAATCTTTTGCTTTAAATAATATCCTGAATTTTTTGAGTCCTCTATATTGCATACCCTAAGGGGTATACAGGGGTGCAGGTTACGCAAGGGTGTGGGGTATCTTTGCGAATATATGGTAACTGCATCTCGGTGTATTTTGCTGTTGTTAATAATAAAATAAAAATGAGTCTAAGATTAGCAAAATGGTAGAAGCTTTAATGGGAACCTACGCGTTTCGAATACACTTCATCTTCAGGGTAGAGAACAACTACGATCAAGTTGGCTCCTGCCACTGAATATATGGGATTTCCCTGCCAATTGGAAAACTGAGCTGCCAATTGGGGGGTTACAAAGCAAGATTCGTCAAAACCAAGGCGGAGAAACAATGTGCCAATAGGAATAAAATCAGCTATACAATCAATAAGTTACTAAAATTATTATAAGTCAATACGTTGAAGATACAAACAATAAATAAAATTAAAATAAAATAAAAATAAAAATAAAAACAAAATGACAAATCTACAGCAAGCCACTAAAATATTAAGTGAATAATTCAATGATCAATAAAAACCGACAATTTGTATAAATTATATATATCAAAGTCTGATGATTGATAAAGGAAATAATACATAGCAAAATTTGTAATCCAAATTACACAAATATGCATGGCTCTATTAAGCAGAGTTGTTTACATGACGTAAGATATGAAGTAAAGGTTCAAGATGTAAGGCTCAAGATCCTTAACAACCAAACCAATTTTGACAAAAACCCCATTCTGGATGCGGTCAACGACGTCATCAACGCAGTACGAATTCAACCCCGGCTTGACAACTAATGATAGTTCTCTTATAAGAGCATCATTTACATCATATCTTATGTCATAACAGTTCATAACAGAGATTTAGCTAGGGTTGGTGCAATATTTCCCAGTTAAAGAACTTAACCAATTGTTAACTCACTGAAAGTTAGAGTATTTAACTGACGTTGTTGTAACTAGCCGTTAATGTCTCAAGTGTCATTCATTATTTTTGATTAAGCGTTTTTTAGAATTAAAAGTTTTGAATGCAAAAAAAGATAATTTTAAGATATCAAAGAATGAACCAAACTGTTAATCTCCCAAATGTTTATTATTTGGGCTGTCGCATGATTACTGACCAATGCTCAAACAAAGGAAAAAATAGAGCATTAACAAACAGAGAAATACTTTTTACTCGTAAGCAATACCCTATTCCCTTTAGTAATTCAGTGCAAAAATGCCACTGTGGTCGAAGAGATCATCGACAGTATGAATCACTGTTTATTTCTCATGACATGGTGCAAATAGCAATACATGTGAATATTTGATGAGGCCAAGTCTGGCATCTGATAAATAAGCAGGGTGAGAGAGGACCTACTATCCCAAAGCATGCAGATAATCAATGCTTCCAAAAGACACACGTGCTCTTTTGGACACAAACGACTGACGATGATGGTTTGTTGCTTCGTTTGTGCAGACTTTTGTCCAGCTGATGGCATTACATGTCATTTGTGATTGTCTGGACACTGCTTTCACTTTTAATTGTACTGTCAGATACAACCACTCAGCTATCTGGTTCATTCTTCTTTCATTTAAACCATTCTTTAATGTACATACCTGGACAGCAGATGAAATATCTGCTAAAATGTTTTCCAAAGATTTATCCTGTTCTAAATATTTTTCAAAGAGATAATTTTGTCTTGCTCTTTTGATGATTTTGTCATCGATATCAGTGATATTCATTACATACAGCACATCATAATTGAAATAATCTTTCAAAATCCTTCTCAAAATATCAAAAGAGATATATGATCTAAAAAGGGTAAAAGGAAAATAATAAATATACACAAAAAATGTACTGATACAAAACTTTAGAATAAAGCTACCTGGCGTGGCCCATGTGAGAAGCATCGTAGACGGTTGGTCCACAGCTATACCATGCAATTCTTCTACCATTTTGAGGTACAAATTCTTCCTTGAGGAGGAAAAAAATTGATAAATTAATATTAATTAAATCACTGAATTCAGCTTTTCCCTAAAACTGCAGATTTAAATTTACTTACTTTTTGCCTTGTTAAACTGTTATATAGCCTCAATTTTTCCACTGAACCTTGTGGTGGATTCCATTCTGGTTGGATGCGTTTCTGCATTTTGGCTGCAATGAAACCAACAAGAAGTTTATTGAAACAACAGATAAAAGTTCTTTGAATTTTAAATTTAACTTAATTGTGAAATCCAATGATCATAAATTTTATGCTTTATTGACGCAATTGATAAGGTAGAAAATTTGCTCAAGATAAGCATTATCTGAATTAATATGCTTTTAAAGAAAGAACAATTTATTTTCCAAAATTATTGAAGTAACCATTTAAGGGGAAAAACAAAACCAATTAAAAACGATACATTCAAAGAAGAAACTCATCATCATTAATTCATGGTCGTATACCATTCAAAGAATATTTCAGATTGGTAAGTCAGAGGAAAGGATTTTGAAAGAAATCTTGGATATAAATATGATTTTATTTAGAATATACAAATAAACTTTCTTTTGCATGAAATGCATTTTAAAATACGACAGGGTAAGCGATAAAAGATAATTCTAAAAAGACTATCTAATTTAGGAAATGTATAATGCCAAAGTCAAATTGAAAAGATTAAGGAAATACAGGGTCAGAATATCATCAGAACACCTGAATTTATTTAGCAAGTGCAGCATGCCATCTATGGCAATCCCAGAACATCCATGAGGTCACTTGCCAAAAACCTCCATGTGTCAGAAGGAACAATCAGAAATGTTGTTCATGAAAACATCAGATATCACTCCTATGCTATGCGAAGAGGTCAGTTTATGTCAGACAAAACACGGGAAAACCGCCTATTCAGATCGAAAAGGTTTGCTTTGGTTTGTTTGGTATTAACGTCCTTTTCAACTGCCATTTCAGGACGACGTTCTAGGGGCCGCAAATTTTGCCTCGCAAGGGTTCTTTAACCTGCAACCGGCAAACGACTACATGGTACCAACGGCTTTACTTCCCTTCCGAAGGAAGTGCGTGATCTCAGGATTTTCTCCCTGAAAAAATCCTCGTCGTCCTCGGGCATCAGAGGCGATTACGCAACCTCTGAGCCACCGAGGCCGATAGATCGAAAAGGCTCTTAAACAAGCTGAAAAATCCCTGTGAAGCTGATTTGCTGTGGATTTTCTCCGAGGAAAAAAACTTCGACCAGGATCAGAAGGTGAACAGAAGAAATGACAGATGGTTATGTGCAGACCCTTCGGAAGTGCCATGAGTCATGCACAGGAAATTTCAAGCAACTGTCATGGTTTTAGGAGTTGTCAGCAGCGAAGGACATGAGATGCCTCCACACTTCTTTCCCCAAGGCCTTAAAGTTAACTCTGTGGTCTACGTTGAGACCCTTGAAACAATTGTTAAGCCTTGGATAGACACGATACGCAACGGAAGGCCTTACGTGTTTCGACAAGACTCTGCCCCAGCACACAAATCTCGCATGACACAGGAATGGATGGCCGACAACTTCCATGATCATGTAACCCCTAACCTGTGGCCTCCTAACTCCCCTGACCTGAATCCGTTAGACTACTACGTATGGAGCGTTGTGGAGAGAGAGGTCAATGAACACCTCCATAACACCAAAGATGAATTGAAAGCTGCCATTGTTCGAATAATGAACAATATGAACCATGACCATTTGATTCACACATGTCGAAGGTTTTGATCTCGCATTGAAGCAGTAAATGAAATTTACCAACGTAAATTTTTGATCTCGCATCGAAGCGACCAACGTAAATGAAATTTTTATTAATTTAACCATCACTGCTTAGCTATCTACTGTGACTAATAGCGAATTCCACTCGTTCTAGAGCACTCTTTTTTTGCTCCATTTGCTCCATGGTGTTCCACTCACTGCTCGAAGCATCACGAGTGCGCCTACTCTGCGTTCCACTTGCTGCTCGTGCTCCAAGAGAGAGTGCTCCAACTACTCCAGTTCGGGACGTGGAGTAGCTGGAGGAGGAGTAGGAAGAGTGGTGGAGTTCAAACTTTCAATATGGCTGATGGCATATTTTTTTACACTTTAGTTGAAGAATTTTTGGCTGGTTCAGAAGATGAAGATGAAAGGAAGCGTAATGCTCTTCCTTTGCTACTTTCCAAGATTCAAGTGTAAAAGACCGAAAATTGAAACTTTTATGGATATTGTGGGAATGTATTGAGAGTTTGAGGTCGAACTTTACTAATTTATATTGAAAGTCGTCATAACTCGCCGTCCTTGTTACTCTTGTCTGGAGTAATGCAGGGCCGTAGCCAGGATGTTATCTTGGGGGGATGGGGTCGATTTTCAAAAATTCCGGACCTTTTTTTTTCAAAAATTCCACTGAATCTGACCTTTTTCCATAATGGGTTGGTCGTCGACCCCCTTCGACCTCCCCCTAGCTACGGACCTGTAATGTGGTTGTTTCACTTGAGGAGCGATTTTACTTCCTCTCAAGGAGAGCAGTCACGTGATTTGTGCTACTCTTGCTCTCTCCCAGAGTGCTGAGTGGAATTCGCTATAAATAGAAAAGGTATACAGGGTGATTATAATTAAAGTTACGATGTCAAAAATCGATAATTTGAAAACTACTCGTCAGAATGACCTGCTATTTTAGCAGAACAATCGTGAGGCAATGGAATTTTGTTTGGCGAAGGAAAAAAATAGTTCCAAAATCTGCCGATAGATGGTGCTGGCAGGATTCACATTGTCTGGAGATATGCAAATTACTAATACGTGACGTGTGCACCGCAGACATAGCTCCCATAAAAATGCAGAGCACCAGCTCTTTCCTTTTGGCTAACAACATTCCTGTGTTTCACGAATCCATTTTTGGTTTTCCCCCCTGACATTACCCTGCCAACACCATTCGTTAGAGGGGGATCTGGGGGGCACAGCCCCCCAGTCTTTAAAAAATAAATTCACTTACTTTGTTGGCATGATCAGTCAACACGCGATGTACAGATAGTGAAGATTAACCTTCTAAACTGTTTCTGTAACGTTTTTTGCATCATGCTTTTTATAGAATGATGTCCAGCCTTAAAACTTTATCATGTAAAAAAAAAAATCGCGAATTGGATTTGAATCGGGAGCCACCAATATTTAAATACCATTCAACAATCCTGACAGCCATACGGAGAAAAAGGAAAAGATGATGCAATATTTATTTTAATTTCGATAAAATTTATAACTCGTTTAAACCAAGATTATTCGTGATTATTTTTGTAAGAATAAAACACGTTATAAACAATTTACAGGCTTTTAAAAATTGTTTATGGAATGTTTTTTTTTTTTAAATCCACTGTGCCGGGAAAACGATACATCAAATGAATGAATGAGAAGATCTACCAGAAGCCGGTCGAGAAGTTTAAAGCCACGCTGTCGTTACACGTTATCATGCTTTTTCATACAAAAAAAAATATCCACAACATCAATTCCTAGTTGGATTAATCAGGATTTTTAAAATAAACGAATAAATAAAATTTTAACAAACTCAATCGCCCTCCTTATGCTAGAAATCTAGTTTGGCGATTTTTTCAAGCTCAATTGTTTACCTCCGAAGCAGCAATCCTCGCAGAGGTAAAATTTTGGTGAATACGGGGAGTTCCAGATCCTCGATTAAAACGATAAATAATTCCTCAAAACCCCCTCCGATCCAATTTTACGGGAGACACTCCGCTAAATTTAAGTATCCTTCTAAAATCATAGTGCACGTTGCATGCTCTTTGACGAGTTGACAGGATCCTGCTTCCATCAATCACAACCGCATGATACGTGTAGCGTAGAATTATATTTTTAAAGCAACTTAGAAGTCACTTCATATATCCAATTTATTTTGGATATAAATGTACAAACTTAATCGTTTCAAAACATTTTAAATAAGTACTGCTCAATTTGATATTATTACTATTTTGTGCGGCACTTCTCTATTTCCTCGGTGCTAAAATTATGAGAAGCGGCGTGTAAGCAAATTCGTTTTAGTTTTTTAAATATGAATTGTTAGAATAAATCTAAAAAATTGTATAGGGATAAATAAATATATTAAATATAAGCCATGATTGAATTAATATGACTAGTATACTATATTCATTAAATTATTGTGTTCTTTCTGCATCAATTGAATTACGTTACAAAGAGCGCGCCATACATATTCCTATTCTACAGTGACCGTGATCGCCATTCGGCACCTGAAGGAAAGTGACTGGGATTACGAGAAACCATTCTAAATAAATATGAGTGTGCCAGCGTTTATCGATGTAACTGAGGAATCTCAGGTATATTCTCCACCTTAAAGCCTGATTTCTGTTTAGTATGCTTAATGCAAATAATTTCTGAAGATCCAATGTAATCCAGACATGCCGTGGAAATCAATCATTCATTCCCAAAGGTGGAAATGGAATGCCAATATGTTTAAAATCGAATTAAACACTTTAACTAGGCAATCTTTTTAAATTTAATATAATACTAACGAGGACCCCAATCTCGATCCTATTAAACTTGTTATTAAATTCAGTATGCATAATTTATTATTATTTCGAATGATTAATGTAGTTTTTTTGTATTTTTGTTTCTTTTTGTAATGTAGGCCGCCGAGTTAAGAGCATATTTTAAAAGCTTAGGGGCCGAAATTTCTGAAGAAATTAGTGATGAAGGTCTTGAGAAAGATTTAAAGCACATCATTGAAGTTTGTGATTATTGTTTTAAAGAAAATTCCGATGGAGGTATATCTACAAGTTTTATAGATGTGGTTTTATTAAATTTTTACATCCTGATTTTTCTTTTGTTTCTAATACGAGTGGCGTTAAATTTGACCAGGGCTTTATTTTTTATAAAATCAGGAAGGGGAGAGATTTGGGCTGCATGGAGGATGTGCTGAGATGTCCATGCTCAGTATGACTGTGTTTGGTCTGGCATTGTCTTGCAGAAAACAAACGCCACTGGTAAGGAGGCCTGGGTCGAGTTTTTAGACTTGAGATTGCGGTCTAGTAAGCATCGCTCATACGTCAAAATTGCATAAGATCAGAGCAATTGCCATTGGAAGGCTTTGATATTACGCAATTTTGACGTATGAGCGATGCTTACTAAACCGCGATCTCAAGTCCAAAAACTCGCCCCTGGTCACTTCTTCCTTAGTGCCAGCTTCCTCAAAATGTCACAGTAGTAGGGTACATTTATGGTTTGACATGAATGATACCAAATTGAAAAAGGAAAGAAAATTCCGCGACCTGGATTCAAGCCAGGGACCGCCCCTATCGCTTGCAATGCTCTTACCAATTGAGCTACTGCGGATATGAACCGCATTGTTGTTACAAGATATCCAAATAGGACTTCATTGAAGCCACTAAGCAACCCAATCAGCAGAGCAGGCCCTGATGCTCAGTTGGTAAGAGTGTTGCCAGCGATTCGCGAGTGAAAGATATCGATCTGCCCTCTGGTGGTCTGCGGTGTAACCAACATGAGAGGTATAAGATAGTGGAAAGCAACACGTGTGTAAGCTAGCGTAATCGTTGATGTAAGGCAAGTTGTATTTTTTTGCGCATTTATTTTTTGTGCACCTGAGATTAAATGGTGCAAACATCGACTAAGAGTGCTATTTATTTTGTGTACCGTTCAGAAACGAAAGAAATTAAAACAATTCATTTCAAAAAAAATCTGTGAATTATTTTGTGCAACATAAGATGGATGAAGAACGAAATTCTGTAGGTGCAAATTTTGGAAGAACAAAAAAAAATAATTGTATTTCCAACAGATACTGTAGCATGCTACAATGGAAAAAAACAAAACAAAAACAAACAAAGCACTGCCATATCCCATCATCGTTTATGTGCAGGAAGGTGTGGCTGCGTGTTTTAAAATTTGTGAAGCAAGAACCAAAGTACACTTATATCTGCCCCTTGCATTTTAAAAGATAATTTCCTTTTACCTGTAATTCTCTTTATGTTGCATATTTCTTCTTGGGTGTGAATGCATCCCCACCCCCTCGCCCAGGCTGAAAACGCAGGAATGAAATTAATGACCAATCATGGAGAAATATGGGTACCCATCATTTAACATACACCATCATGGGGCTTTCGTGATTTTTTTTCCACATAAATTTCTTAAAATATAATTTCTATAATATGATAAATCATTTACTTAATAATTAGATGTGTTACAATAATAAATTCAGAGCATAAACGCGATGGGGCTGATTAATGTCATCCGAGAAAATTAGGGGAGGCTACTCTGGACTTTAACTGAAAACGTTCCAATTATAGGCTTACATTTTCTGGAATTTCCAGCTTTGCATGTGCAGATACACATGAAAATCCTTCTGTTTGCTGTAGCCTCCCCAACAATGTTAATTTCATGCGGAGGTGATGACAGACTGGATCATGGATGTTTGTAGACAGAGAAAATAGCGTCATGCTTTCATTTAGTCCGATGAATAATACAGTGTGTAACGATTTGTTTCGCATCCAGCACCACCTTTCTTTCTACGAAACATCGTCTACCCTCTCCTCCTGCATAGTCAAAAATTTTTGCGAAGGAAATTGTTTGAAATATTGCATTCATTTCTCTTGAATCGATGATATCTTCCTTCACTAGCGCACGTTTCTGTACCACTCACGGCAGCCATAGTAGAGCGACCGTGGCACCCTCTATATTTCCTTTCACTCATGAATAGGCATGATCCCTAGTTCGAATACAGGTCGCGGAATTTTCCTTCCTTTTTCGATTTGCTTGAAGATTATTCTTAAGTTCGTTTATTATCTTATGTTTGAGATGAATTATAACGTCCCAGGATATAGTTGCCATTACTTTCATTGCCGATGGTGTCATCTTGAGTTTCTTGTGTTGTGGTGAGTCAGTGTGTCGTCACTCCATGCTCGCACATTTGCTTTCAGGAGTATGGTAATGAATCCATGTCTCGTTGGTGGTCACAACACACCTTTCCTGTCATAAACACATTGCTGTCTGCCATTTTGTTTAAACAAACAATCAGTTGTCGTGGCAACCGGATGAGCGGTGCTGCATTTGCATGACAGGTGGTAGTTGCCATCCCAACAATGAAAGTTTAGATTTTTACTACAATGAAATTTACAAAATATAAAGCCCAGATCATATTGAACGCCCTTCAGACATTCAACAGCTTCATTTTTTTATTTGCTCGCTTTTGGTCTGGGACATGAGTATGCTTTTTTAGGGTAGTATCTATGAGGGTAGATCGAAAAGTAATGCCTGTTTGTCTACAGAATTTTTATTTACCGTTCCATTTGAAGAAATCGTGCACAGTGCGAAAGCTTCATCTTTTCTACACGAGATACAGCTGTCACTTCTCGACATAGTCTCCCTTTCTCTCCACACAAGCGTGCCAGCCATGCACAAGTTGCTGCATTCCGTCAGCAAAGAAGTCTTTAGATTGTTCGCAGAGCCATTTTCGAATTGCCGCCTTGACCTTTGCATTCTCATTGAATCTCTGCTCCTTGAGATCCTTCTTCAGCTTGGTAAAGAGGAAAAGTCGAAGGGGCGAGATCTGGACTGTAGGAGGTGAGGTAGGACGTCAGTGAATCATAGCTACTGAAGGGCGTCCTTGCTTTCACAATTCGTGTGTTGGCCTGGCATTTCATGTTGCAGAATGACCTCTATTCCTGGCCGAGCACAGGTTAGCCGCGCCCTCAGTTTCTGCAAAGTGCCCACATACAGGGCCGAGTTGAATGTGTTCCCTTGCTCAAGATACTCGATTGCAACATCACCCCACTCCAGTCCCAAAAGACAGTCAGCATGACTTTGCCTGCTGAAGCAAACACTTTGAATTTTTCCTTGTGCCAGTACTCCATGGACTGTCGCTTGTTCTCAGGGTCGTAATGGTGTACCCACAATTCGTCCCCGGTGAGAAGACTGTGCAGAAATGCCTCCCACTTATGCTCGTAATGCTTCAGGAGTGCAGCACAGGCAGTCTCCCTGTTCACCTTCATTTTCGATATCAGCAAGTGTGAGACCCATCTCGCACACACTTTCAGGTAGCCCAAGCACTCAGCTTGATGTGATGTATTCTGTCCTGCGAAATGCCCAGCTTGGCTGCAATATCCCTTTGCTTGATCCGACGATTACCGCGAATCAGTGCATTCATCTGTGCTTGACGCTGGGGATCGGAAGCTGTCACGGGTCTTCCAGAGCGTGGCTGGTCGTGCAAGGATGAGATGCTCGCATCGCCATCTTTCACAATTGCAACCCACCTCCTCACAGTGCTCACGTCCGCGCCTATACATGTCTGTGAATGTCGGCCACCAAGCGTCCCTCCGTGGCCAAAAATACTATCACAGCACGCTGCTTAAATTGCACATCAATAGAAGCTGCCATTTCCTTTTCTCAGCCTGTTATGCAAATTTTGCAATGTGTAATCGTTGTTGGGGCGAACCATGCGTGTGCCTTGAAGGGGTGCTGGCCATAATTCATTGATATGAGAGTGTATACTTTCCTTGGGTGTAGAGTAGATTGGATAGTCTTTTGGAGGTTTTGTCCAACCAATCATTGTGCTGAGCACTTTCAAGGGTTGTGTATTTCTTTATGTCACAAATTTTCTCCCAGATAATTATAAGTAATTTACTTTTGTGTTTTAATTTTACAGATATAGAATCAGTTTTGAACAGTATTGTTTCTCTGCTGGTAATGATCCCAACAGATAAGTGTGAAAATTTGGTTCTCTCATTTTGTGAAAAGCTGACAAAAGCTCCCAACGCAAGAGTTGCCACTATATGTCTAAGATGGTAATTATGATAAAAATTAAATGGTTTGTTTTTGTATATTTATAAATTAAAAAAATACGGTACTCATCCAAAGAATTTCTAAAATGATATAATTTTTCTTAGCCTGAGCAATTTATTTCATGGATTGAACGAAACCACACCGATGCGCTACCACGTTTATTACAACATGATTAAAGTTGCTGCTCAGACAGACAACATCAAATCGATCTTTACAGATGTTACAAAAGTAAGCAGAATTCTTAATGCTATTCTAGTAATGTTTAAATTATAATCTAATCTTGTCCTTGCTATTAATCAGTCTTTATCAGTCTTGAGCTCTTGGAATTCTGCTAATGCCTTAGTTTTAAATCTTGATAAAACTAGGTATATGCTATTCTTTCAGCGAAATAAACATAATGTCCCTTTGGATCTTAATATAGTGTACAACAACTCTCCTATTTCAGGTAACGACTCCTTCAAATATTTAGGTCTCCTCATATCACGTGATCTGTCCTGGGACTCGCATGTTAATTATCTACTGTCTGTTCTTAATAGAAAACAAGGCATGATCTCGCATTTATATTACCTCCCTTCTGATATCTTAATCCTTCTATACTACTCTGATCCACTCTGCTTTATGCTATGGTATTCAATTCTGGGGTTCTGCTTCAAACTTTAGTCTTTCTCGTCTATATCGACTCCAAAAGTGGTTCTTGAGATGCCTCTTGAATGTTCGTAAACCTACATCTGTTTCGCACCACTTCAAATCACTTGGCATTTTAACCATTTTCCAAATTTACATTTCTCAACTTTGTTTGTTCGTTTATAAGCTCGTAAATTCCCATTTATCACTGGCTACTCCTTTAAAAATTACTTATCAATATCACTACCATTCTTAACTACTTGGTCAGCTAATTCTATTCGACTTCCCCTTGCTAAAAGTAATTATAAACAACGCAGTGTTTCTTATGCAGGAATTAAATGGTGGTCTGATTTACCTGAAGCCATTTGGTCTTCCCCCTCCTGTCATATGTTCAAACGCCTTTTGAAAATCTATCTTCTATCGATTAACACACTTACTAACCCTCGTTAACCTTTTGGATTATTCTGTTTAGTTATTTTCTATATAGCTTTTTATTATTTATTTGTATTTACTAGTTACTATTTTGTTTTACTTTGTCCTTCCAAGGACCCTTCTCGTCGGCCATGTGGCCATTTGGGCCTTGGACAGGATTTTTTTTGGTACCATTTAAATAAATAAATAAATAAATAAATAAATAAATAAATAAATAACTGTATTTTACTCATCTGCTGTTTTATAGTTGAAAACATGGACCAGTAACTGTGAAGTTAGCACAGAGAAATTCCAAATATTACTGAGAGCTTTGCATGAAGTTTTGCTAGAAAATCGTCAGTCCAGGTGATACATGATAGTGCTTATTTAACATCTAATAAAAAAAAACCCAAAAAAACTGTATTTTTCATGATGAAAGACTTCACTCTGTATTTTTCATGTTTACTTTCAGCGACCTTGCTTCTAAAGTTATGATTGAATTATTGAGTACATATACAGAAGACAATGCTTCACAGGCAAGAGATGATGCACATAGGTAAGATCATTCACTAATAAGATAATACATAGTAGGAATGTGAAGATGTGGCATATTTTTATTTATTAGTAAGTATTTTTTTTTTTTTTAATTTTCTTTGTAGATGCATTGTTGCCTCTCTTGGTGATCCCAATACGTTTCTTTTGGATCATCTTCTGACTCTGAAGCCCGTGAAATTTTTGGAAGGAGAATTAATCCACGATTTATTAACCATTTTTGTTTCTGATAAGCTGACTTCTTATTTGCAATTTTATGAAACAAATAAGGATTTTGTACATTCTTTAGGTAAATATTTCTATGGAATTTTTTACATGAATATCTTAACCTGACAAATAATAAAATGTAGATGTGATTGGTCTGTCCTCAAATTGAGCAATTGTTC
Source organism: Rhysida immarginata (assembly GCA_023313115.1). Classification (NCBI taxonomy): domain Eukaryota; kingdom Metazoa; phylum Arthropoda; class Chilopoda; order Scolopendromorpha; family Scolopendridae; genus Rhysida; species Rhysida immarginata. Next base: position 452,733 of record JAHWFO010034948.1, on the reverse strand, counting down.
TCTTGCCCATGATGCTCTTTTAATACGAGGCTCATCCAGAAAGTAAAGATACATAGGGTATAGCCAGATGGTAAATTGCGCTACAATAATTTCCACAGGGTTAACTTTCACTTTCCCTTGTTAGCTTGCTTTGCTAATTCAGTGGTGGCGCCATACCGCGTTGTGTTTGAGAAACGGTTGTTTGATATGGCGGTGCCCATTCAAAATCCTGCTAAATGCGAAGTCCGATCTGTTATTCGATTTCTTAATGCCAAACATGAGTCTCCAGCTGAAATCCATGGACAAATTGTTGCTGTTTAAGGAGGAGGGTGTTAACAAATGGGGTCTGCCTCCTCCATGACAATGCTCGACCCCATATGGCACGTGTCACCACAGAGTTGCTGAAAAGCTTTGAGTGGTAAGTCCTGGATCATCCACCGTATACTCGTAGTCCGGACCTCGCACCCAGTGATTTCCACCTGTTTCTTCACCTGAAGAAGCATCTTGCTGGGAAACGGTTCGATGGTGATGACGACGTGAACATTAAGTCAACGCTTGGTTCAAAAGACGGGCGGCATCTTTCTATGACACCGGAATACAATGCTTGTCCCCAGGCTCAGTAAGTGCTTGGATAATGGTGGCAACTACATTAAAAAATGAGCTTGGATAAAAGTACTTGATAGTAATGAAGGCGTGTTATAAAAATTTTTTTTGGCCATGTCATGACGTTTTTTATCTTTACTTTCTGGAAGTGCCTCGTACATGCAGATGCTAGAAGTTGCCTGTTAAGTATTCTTGTATATTGCAATCACATGATTGCTGGCCATGTCTCGAGTTTGTGAGCTGTTATTCACTGCATTATGAGGAGCGTATCTACTCTTCGTAATATAATGTGGCTACTCTGTGTACATTGAAATAAAATAGTTATTTTAGGATAACAGTAATTTAGAGTAGGGGTCAGCAACCTTTAAAGACAAAAGAGCAAACCTACCCCAAATAAGGATTTGAAATTTTTTTTTGGAAATCGTAAATATACTTTTACAAATATGATTGACAGTTAAGTCATTTTGGAGAGCCGCATTCCAATAGCCAAAGAGCCACATGCGACTTAAGAGTTGCAGATTGCTGGGCCCTGCTTTAAATAAAATTTTTTATTGATGTATTGGTTGTAGTTATTTTCAGAAAAAGAAAACGAATACAAAAAGGATTATTTGTACATGGTCTAAATTATCAGCTTGGGTAACAGGGATCAATGGGGAAAGAAATGTCAGAAGTGACGTCATGATTTGCTATAGGTGGATGATGGGTAATTGGGTTTAAAAAATAGTGGGAGGAAAAAGTTGTTATCCATTAGCCAAAGAATTCAACAAGGCTTGAGTATAAATGAAAGCAGCACATCGTAAGGGAAAGAAATTAGAATACAAATAACATCAAAGGATTAAGAAAATTTTTTATGGATACCCTGAAATGTACAACTTAGACCGAAGGCACTGTAGGTCACTGGGACAAAACAAACTTCCAGTTTCAAAGCTGAATTGAGAAGCACGCTTGTTACAATGGGCAAGCGTTTGTGGGTAGTAGTCTATAACTAGGCAAATGTATAAAAATGTCTTTTTTTTTTTTTTTGCATTAACTTGCAAGCAAATGAGGACTTGTTAATTTTTTTCCTCACAGGTTTATCACATGAGCATAATATGCAAAAAATGCGTTTATTAACTTTCATGCAAATGGCAGAAAATAAAAAAGAAATTTCATTTGAAACCATTCAAAGGGAATTGAAAATCGATGGAGATGCTGTTGAAGGATTTATTATTGAAGGTAAATTTAACTTTAATTTCTATTAAATTGATTTTTTTTTATATATATATATATTCAGCCATACTTAAAAATCACTTAAAAAAATCTTAACTTATGATCTTACTTCTGGTATCTTCTGATTGGCAAGTTGAATTCTTCTGCTGTACAAGATAAAAGGCAGTCTTGCCTTCTCATTGAAATGCATTGGCTGTCTACAGCAAACTTAAAATATAGTGAGCCCTCGTTATTTGCGAGTATTTGGTTCCCAAAAACCACCGTGTTTATTGAATTTGCAGGTAGCGGGACCAAAGCCTTATGAAAAAATGGGGATGTCAATTTGCCAGTCAACTCAAAGGTGATTGTTATTTATTTTTATTATGAAATGTACATTGGATCTTAATTGATTGATGTTTTATTAGCATCTGGATGGATTATAAGTTACAAGCTATTAAACAAATGACAATTAAAGGGAACAATGATTACAGTTTCCAAAAAAACAAATGGTAAAACAATGTATTATCAGGTCGTTCCATATCAAATGTCGGATTGCAGAGGTCCTCTTTAATGGCCCTCTAGAAAGGACACCTTCACATGTGCTATTCGAAATCCAAACATTGTTGCCAACGATTTGGCAGCTTCTCGAGCCCTCTCCGATAGAATCCGTGGTTACGGGACTCAATAAACTCTTGGAGTGAGTTTTCGAAGTCTGCTTGGGTTAGGAATGTTTTCCTCCTGAGAAAATTGTCCAGGCTCTGGAAAACGTGGTACTGTAGTCGGTAGCACCTCGTAGCTCAGATGGCTCTGGAAAAGATGGTGTGGAAGCACCTCGTAGCTCAAGACCCTGTAGCGCCTGCACGGTCGTTCGTGCAACATGTGGACACGCGTTGTCATGTGGCAGAAGGACGCCTTTGCAATGCACAAGTGCAGGTTCTTGCTGATCCAGTTTTGGGTGCATACGATGCAGTTCACGACAGTAGGTCGCAGCGGTGATCATCTCCCCCTGCTGCAGGAAGCTGTAATGCATTACACCGCAGATGTTCCACCAAACTGTAACCATGAGCTTCCTGGGGTGCAACGGGGGTTTAGGGAACTGTTCTGGGGGTTCATCAGCATCCAGTTTCCTATTGTCGTATAGGAGTCTCTTCTCGTCGCAGATGACAATGCGATCAAGAATCCCCGCCTCTTCGTGGCGCAAAAGCAATTCCGACTGATGCTCTCTTTTTGGTTTTCCGTAAGTTCACGTGCGACCCATTTGTCCTGCTTTTTCACCTTGCTGATGGTCCTAAGGTGTCTACTGACAGTTGACGCTGATACAGGTCCTGAACAGTTTTTGACTGCTCCTCTTTCACAGATTGCTTCAGATCAGCGTCATTCAACATGTTGGGCGCTCTGCCGCGTGGCTCATTTGCCAGGTCCATCACTCCTGCCCGGAATTTTCGGAACCAACGTTGGACAGTACATTCGTTGGAATACCTTATTGATGTTTTGAGAGGCGTTGGATGCAGTGTGATCCAACCTGAACTCGTAATGCATTATCACACATAATTCGTATGAAGTCAGGATATCTTCGCTTGGGTTCAAACGCTATTAAATATCATCGAAGACATGTAAATTTCAGGCAGCTGGTCGCTGATAGGTTTATCTCTGGGAATGTACCACTTTGTTATGGGTACTTGCTACTGAACGTGGAAACCGTGCTGAAGCGTGAAACACACCTGAAAATCCGACATTTGGTATGCGAAACTGTCGATGGTGTGGCCGTGGATACCTGGACTCTCTTGTGGTTTTTTATTCTAACATTCTCAGCAATATACAGTAGTTCCATTATGGACCTTTTGAAGGGGGTGTGCAGCCTTGCTGGTAACCATCTGGCTCAATAAATGAAAAATTTCATAAAGGTAGATAGTGTTTTGTCCACCTGATAACATTCTGGGGGAAACGAGAAATCTAAACCTAAAACTTAGTCCTAAATGCTTAGCAGGCCTCGGGCTTGTATTGCAAAAGCGATGCCCCTGCAATGTTTTGCATGGTGCTGTATCAAGCTGCCTTTTTAAATAGGCCTACATTTCCACTCCTGTTTTTGATATTGTTTGTATGATTGTTAAAAAGTTACCTAGAAGCTGTCGTTTGCAGATATATGTACATGCTTTTTGGGTTCAAAGAGCTGATTGTTTTTAATCTAGTTAAAATATCCTAAATTTAAAAATTGGTAACTTTTTTTTTTTTTTTTCCTTTACAGTTCTGAGAACAAAAATGGTACGTGCAAAAGTGGATCAACTGAATCGTAAGATTCTTATCTCTTCTACTATGCATCGGACATTTGGGAAGACGCAATGGCAACAACTGTACGAGATATTAAGTATGTGGCGCACAAATCTTGCTCAAGTGGAAAATGGGATGCATACAGTAATTAGTATGCAGTATGATCAAATGACAGGACCTGCATAAAAATGTTTTGCAATAAAAATTGGACTTAAAAATGTGACGTTATTTTCTTGGTTTTTTTTTTCCCTTGAACTATCAATAATCACACTTCCAACAATGCACATTTCTAGCTTAAATGATCTTTAGATAACTTTTATTTGAAATGATATGCCTTAATTTATACGAGTTGATGAAGTACATTTGGGGCCAATGATGAATCAGTGGCTATTGGAGACTAGCTATATGTCAATAGTATTGCTAGTTATAAGGCGCCATTCTCTGGTATGTGGAGCAGTTTTTATTTATTTTTTACATAATTGAATCGTACGTTTTAATGGATGTTATCAGGGGTCGCTTCGTACATCATGGGAAGTATTTCTACTAAACATGGTAACATAGTATGTGCATTTGAAAGCCTGTTCTAAGTACTACCATCAGATCTCAGAATTGAAGAAATGTTTGGTGGGAAATGCTTTGCAAACAATACATAGCATTCAATGATTAGCCAACACACCATAACAAAACATACAGGTGATTGTATTCACTGCTTTCCTTATGGCTAGCAGAGAACTGTGGGAGACTACTTAAGAGCAAATTCGAAAGGAAATCACATTTTTGGTAGTTTTCAATCAAAAATGTGAAGTTTCACCAAATGAATGAGGTTGAATGGAAATCACGTTTATGAATTTATAATTGAAAAGCACAAGCGAGTATATGATTTAGTTTAACAAGTGCTCAAAATGCACCAGTTGAGCCCGAATACAAACGCGATGCATATGAATCATTGAATTATACCCTATGAACTTGTAAAGTAGATTTTTTCCTGGACACCCTGTGTAACTGCATTAAATAGGAAAGCACATAGTTTGCACGTTACATTTCAAGATGAAACCTATTGGACATTTTTTCTTGCCAAGATCAAAATGTATGCCATTTGATTAAATACAAGACTAAATAACATCTTGTGCAGAATAAAGTTAATTTGATTGTAGCAAGGACCCTAACCAAATAAGTTATAGTAATAAATCTTTGCCAGCTCGATTGAGCTTCACCATATTGGATGTTAGAAATTGGAGGTATTTAATAATGAATTAAATTCTGATGTTCCCAGATTTTATGGATGGCAAGAGTGAGGGGCTAAATCAAAGGAAGGCACATGGATCAATGCCTATGTTAATGCGACTCGAACCTAGATTTTCCTTGCAGTCTAGTCACTTGATTCTAGAATGACTCCTGGTCTCTTAGTATCGGCCTGGAAAATAGCAACTGCCTAGGAAAGCCAGTTTGCAGCATTTATATCAAATGGCCATATCAAGGCGACTGAGACCTCTCAATGCAGACAAGTAGTGGCTCAACAACTGAAGATCCCTTATTGTGCTGCTGTGCACTCTATCTTGAAGTGTAACATCTGCCACACTTCTCAGGAATCTCCATTCGGTCGCTTGCACCTGCAATCACACTCATTCGATCTCTACCCAAGACTCGTGACCATAGGTGAGAATGGAAACAAAGATATGTTTGAAAAGAGAGAGCTCTGCTTTGTTTCCTAGCTCGTGTTTTGTTACATGGATTGCCACAGTTCACGTCTGACACAGCATGCTGCACCAATATCTAATATCCAATTCAATTTGCTGCCCATCACTTGTAAATGCAGTCCCGATATACTTGAACTTATTTACCTGTCTCAATGGCACTCTCCTAACATGAAGATGCACTGAGCAGGCTGTCTTGAAAGGAGCAGAACCTCAGTCTTAGCCACAGGATTTTCAACCCAGTCTTTCCTGCAGAGCAATCTAGTGCTTGTTGACGATCAATGAAATGACCCAAGGAGGGCAAGATCATCAGCAAAGAGCAACCAAGACCTCTCAGCAGTTACCAACACTAACACAGTCATTGCTCAGCTGCCCGTCTATCCAATATCTTCTACACCCAAGAACTCTGTGGAGAAGACTATGCCATCACAACAGTAGGCACTGAGCAAACAACGCTTGCTAGAAGGGGCTCGAGTATTCGTAGCAATGGCAGCCTCCTATCGCTAGATGTGTTCATGTGGCTACTAGAGTTGACCAGTAGATTTGCCGGCAACAAATGGAGGCCTTGAGAAAATAAGTCTTCAAAATTAATTTTAAGATTCAAAAATTTAAGATTTATGGTACAACAGTCGATACATAAACACGTGTAGTGATACGAGGCTGCCCTTACTACGGATATTCAAGCCCCAATCTACGTCTTTTGCTCACTGCCTACTGTTATGACATCATAGTCATCTGCGCCGAGGCCTTGTGTCTGGGAGGTATTATCTGTTCAGTCCGCAAGGTTAATGAACAAGCCACCCCCCTCTTTTTTTCTCTCCTTTTTATTTATACGAGGGGGTGGTCATAAAGTCATTCAACCGACATGATTACGTTTGAAAATGTGTGGTGCCACTGGGAAGCAACATCTCTCAAGTGCTGGAGGATACAAAGTGGCGTTTGGTGCAGTACCGCTAAACCATTGATAACCACCGAGAGAGAAGACCTCCGTAATGAAACTTAATACATTGTTACTTCATCATAGATAGGGCATTATTATTTGTATTTCTACCAATAATAAGCCTTAAATTTGCCTTATCTATGATGATGATGATGTATTCATGTTTCATTGCGGAGGCCCTATCTCTCAGTGATTACGGCTAAACGCCTCTGGAGCATCGAAAGCAACATGATGCAGCCTGTCAGAAAAGTAAAGGTGCAAGCCGTGATAAGATTCCTGCATTTGAAGGGAAACAATAGGAACAACACATTCGTCCATAGTGACAAGCCACTCGAAAAAATCGTCTGGGTCAGCCTAACCGTGGCCACTGAGAGAGAAGGCTCCGCATCGAAATGTAATACATTGTTACAGCATAGAAAGTGCATTGTTAAGGGTAGAAATCCTGGTGGAATTCTTCTTGCCGACAGCTTCATCCGATTAGTCACGCCAAAGTTATGACCATGAAAGCATTACTTTTTGACCAACCCTCGTAATAAGCAACAGTCAAAAAATTTTTTTCATGCGGGTTGTTTTTTTTTTGGGGGGGGGGTGTAACGATAAAGGGTTAAGAAAGTAATTGCCAATTCAGTTAATGATAACTATCTGCACATCGTGCGAAGACTGATCATGCGACCGAGGTAAGTGAAATTTTTACTAATTTAACCATTACTGCCTAGACATCGTCTGTAACTAAATAGAAAAGGGGATGTACACTGTCATATAACTGAATTATGACCACCCGCTTAGTAATGGTAGCCACCCTTCGCCACTATAACTGCTGCTAGGCGTCGTGGCATGGACGCAAGAAGTGCGTGATATGTGTCCGATGGTATGGCAGTCCATTCTGCTTGAAGCGTTGTCCACAGCTTCGAGAGTCATAGGTGGAGGGTCCAGCTGTCATACATGGCGATGTAGGTGCTCCGACAGATGTTCGATTGGATTGATGTCCGGCGAATTAGTGGGCCAAGGAGCACTCGAAAGTCAGTAAAGTGTTCCTCGAACCAATCCAGAAGGAGACGTGCCTTGTGGCAGGTTGCATTGTCCTGCTGGAACACACCAACATCATGAGCATGTACTCGTATGGATGCACCTGGTCTGCTACGATTGACAGATAGTCACAGACATTCAAATTGCCTCTAGACAAATCAGTGAACCTAATTGCTCCCAACAGAAGATCCTCCGCATGCGCACACTACCCCCACCAGCCTGTTTCCGGCCCACAATAGCCTCCTGCAGTCTCTTTTCATGGCGTTCACGACGCACTCGCCATCGCCCGTCAATCTTATGGAGCAAAAACCTTGACTCGTCAGAGAAGGCGACCTTAGCCCACTCGTCTGTAGTCCAGTGGCGGTGCTCACGTGCAAAGTCTAGGCGTTGTTGACAATGACCTCTGGTCAACACGGGTGCAGCAACCATGCGGCGACTGTTCAGGCCCATCCGTAGCAGGGTGCATTCGACGTTAATGGCAAGGCTCTCCTGTCCCCTTTTACAAGTCTTCGCAGGCACCGCTTACCCCGTCGGTCGATGGCTCGTGACCCTTTACAGTGATGGCATTGGGATGAGATTTCTGTCCCTGCTGTCCACTCTTTGTACACCTTCTCTACAGCGAACCGTGAACAGTTCACAAATTGCGCTGTTTCAGAGATGGTTCTACCCTTGCTGCTATAGCCTATTATCATCCCTTTTTTGGATGTCCGTTAAATCCAGACGTTTACCCATCTTGCGGCTTGTGCACCTGCCGTTTGACGCACCAGCTTTAAAGCTTTCTCAACCTGTTATGCAAATTTTGCAATGCATAATCGTTGTTGGGGCGAACCATGCCTATGCTTTGACAGTGCATAACAGTTCGTTAGAGGGGGGGGGGGCCGGGGGGCCGCCCCCCCCCAGTCTTTAAAAAATAAATTTACCTTGGTCGCATGATCAATCGTCGCACGATGTGACGATAGTTAACATTAACCGCCAATTCTATTTTATCAGAATAATTATGTGAAAGGTAGCTGCAATGCATACACATTTGCCTAAATATGAAATCTGCTGGGTTTATTTAACCCAATTAAAAATAAATAATTAAAAAATTGAAAAACCTTCACTATTTTTGATCAAAATCACATAGGGTTGCGTAACGCTCATTTTAAAATTGCCAAGGTAAGCCAAGCTGCTCATTAAATAATTACGGAAAGTTTTCCAGCAAAGCAAGGAAGTACGTTTTGGGAGCTGCCTTTCTAATGAGAAAATCTGTTCTTTTCCATGAGTCACGGATGCAGATCTTGACTCGGGATTTCAATGAAATGATTCTTGCTGTTGTGGTTTTTGTAGTAGTCAATCGCATGCTCGCGGGGAGGGAAGGACAAAGGTCCATATACGTCAGAGAAGGATGACGACATTATGTCAGAGTTTTTAGAACGCGTTGTTATTTTTAATTAATTTAACGCGTTATGTCTAATTCGTAAAAATTAATGGCCGTTTCATTGTAAAGAGGGTGATTAATTTTTTCTAAAAAGAGATTGTATGATTAGAAACTGAAACCGTAGCAGAAGATAGGGTATGCGAGTGCTCCCGCTAGTAGTTGCTTTTGTAATCATCATGGCGATGAGTTCGGTGTACTCAATGCTAAAAGCACCTAGCGTTTTAGAACAACTCCTAGACGAAATTACTTATCAAAGAGCCCGTGAATTAAGGCAATGCTTGAAGGAAGGTTAGTTTTAAATTCAAATTCATTTTTTTCTTTGCGCTCTTACCTATTTCGGCATTTTTTCATATGTATCGCTTAATTGAAAAAAAACCCACTTGGAAACGCTCAACTTGAGGGAGCGCGTCTTCTGTTTAAAAATTATTGTGAAGAGAGAATTGAGATTTTAATGATGTAGGTTTTCGTTGACTATGTTCTGTCGCTATAATGTTCAATATGTTGTTGTTAGAGCTTTGCCTTTACCGCTGTTACTGCGAGCAGCCCATTCATACGACCGATGACGTAATGGTTGTTACATATAGTCACGAGTTTTACATGCTTTCTTCTTCTTCTTCTTCAAACACCTAGGCAAACAGACGACGACTTATAGTGTTGCCTCTGATTATTTTGTGTTTAGAGTAAAAGGAATTGCTAGTATTTTGTTGTCATTGTAGTAAGGAAACACTATGCATTTTCTATTCATATTTACATTTCTATGGAGGAAAAAAAAATGAAAATGTACCAAGCAGCGAAGCTCGCCGCCGCTTGCGGAACTGTTTTGTTATCGATAATTTTTATTATTTTTTAATATTGATTTGTGTAGTAGTTATTGACAACCGCAATCAAAATAATATTGTAATAATACTGCAGAATTCATTCCATTAAGTAAAAAAAAAAGAAAATTTTCGATCGTATGAATTGACAAGCTGGCTACAGCGAAAATTGTCCGAAAATTGGTGATCAAGTTGTGATGAACGATTTCTGATGATGATCATTGGTCGTGTGTAAACGTGAATTTAATTTTTTATTCTACAAAATAAAGAAACAACATCATTTAAAATACATATATTAATTATTATTAATTATAATAATAATTATTTTAAAAGAATTTATCATTTTTAAGGTAAAATCAAATATTACATTTTCTATTACTAGATGGCGAATAGCGATTGAGTTGCGAAGCGTGCCCGATCGTTTCTATCTGCTGCTTGTTTGCATTTTTTCTAGTAGCTACATAAATTTATTATTAAAAAAAATGCATAAACCATATAAAAAATCATGCAATTAATGAAAGCTTAAAACACGAATGTGATAAATGCAAAAAAATATCATTCCTTCACGATATTATTACATGAAATCTTCTATAATCAGTTTACCTCACTCAATCAATTTACTCGTTTTGAGTGAACGTGCTAGTTTTTCTTCCCTCATTCTTGTTACATTACGGAAATGTTACGTCAATGTCATTAAAAATATGCATTGGTTAATGTTAACTATTTGCACATCGCGCGATGACTGATCATGCGACCAAGGCAAATGTATTTGTTTTAAAAACTGGGGGGGGGGGGCCCCCCCGCCCCCCCCCCCCCTAACGTAGTGATACGTACCTCCTTTTCTATTTAGTCATAGTTGATAGTTTCATTTACCTTGATCGCATGATGGCCAAGAGGTCTTGTTTCTCACGAAATCAGCGAGTCGCGGGTTCGAATCCCACTGGGCTTGGATGTCTGTGCTTGTCCCTTCATTAACAAGCTTGGAAGACCAAGCTAAGCTATCAGGTCGTTGTATGTCAAATGTCGGATTTCGAGGTGGGTTCCGCGCTTCAGCACAGTTTCCACGTTTAGTAGAAAGTACCCGTAACAAAGTGGTACATTCCCAGAGATTAACCTATCAGCAACCAGCTGCCTGAAATTTGCATGTCTGCGATGATATTTAATAGAGTTTGAACCCAAGCGAAGATAGTCATACGAATTACGTGTGATAATGAATTACGAGTTCAGGTTGAATCGCGCTGCACCCAACGCCTCTCGAAACATCAGTAGGGTATTCGGTGTAGGCACCATAAATGAACGTTCTGTACGACGTTGGTTCTGAAAATTCCGGGCAGGAGTGACAGACCTGGCAAATGAGCCACGCGGCAGATCGCCCAACGTGTTGAATGACGCTGATCTGAAGCCATCTGTGGAAGAGGACCCATCAAAAACTGTTCGGGACCTTGCAGGGGATCATGCTGTATCAGCTTTGACTGTCAGTAGACACCTTAGGACCATCGGCAAGGTGAAAAAGCAGGACAAATGGGTCCCACATGAACTTACAGAAAACCAAAAAGAGCATCGGTTGGAGGTGTGTATGGAATTGCTTTTGCGCCATGAAGAAGCAGGGATTCTTGATCGCATTGTGACCTACTGTCGTGCACTGTATCGTATGCACACTAAACTGTGTCAGCAACAATCTGCACTTGTGCATCGCAAAGGCGTCCTTCTGCTGCATGACAACGTGCGTTTGCACGTTGCACGAACGACCGTACAGGCACTATAGGCTCTGGGCTACGAGGGGCTACCACACCCCCCCGTACTCTCCAGACCTCTCCCCTACCGACTACCATCTTTTCCAGAGCCTGACAATTTTCTCCGGAGGAAAACATTCCTAACCCAAGCAGACGTCGAAAACGCATTCCGGGAGTTTATTGAATCCCATGACCATAGATTCTATTGGAGAGGGCTCGAGAAGCTGCCAAATCGTTGGCAACAATGTTTGGATTGCAATGAGGGTTATTTCGAATAGCACGTGTGAAGGTGGCCTTTCTAGAGGGCCATTAAAGATGACCTCTGCAATCCGACATTTGATATGCAACGACCTGATGTAATGGGGTTGTATCAGAAAAAGAAGACATATGACTGGAAAAATTAGTAAACCTTGAAATAGATTAATACAGAACACTATATCACAATCTAAACGAAAAGGGAAGGCAAAATTCCGCGACCTGGATTCAAACCAGGGACCTTTCCTATCGCTGGCACCGCTCTTACCAACTGATCTACCAAAGATGCACTGAATGACCAATTTATTAGAGACATCCCGCTAATAGCGTGTTGTGCCTCCTTTAGCGGCAAGAACTGCCTGAGTAACTGATGGCATGGATTCAACAAGGTGTTGAAACCGTTGCAATGGAATAGCAGCCCAGGCCTATATCACAGTGTCCCGTGATTGGTGCAGGTTGGACGGTAGTGTGGGAAGGCGTTGATTGGTTCTCCCCACTTCATCCCATAAATGCTCGATCAGGTTAAGATCGGGCGACGGAGCTGCCCACTGAAGCAGGTGGAAGTCCGTGTCATGTTCCTTGAACTGGTCCAAGACCATTCGAGCACAGTGACAGGGAGCATTGTCCTGCTGAAACTGTCCGTCACCACCAGGGAACACAGTCATCATGAGCGGGTGCACCTGATCGGCAACATTGTTCAGGTAGTGTGTCGCATTCAGGGATGTCTACGGATATCAGAGGACCTAGTGTGATCCTCCTCCACCTGCCTGTACAGTTGTCTGCTGACAGGATGGGTCCATGGCCTCGTGTTGTATGCGCCAGATGCGCAATCTGCCATCCACATGATGAAGTAGGAACCGCGATTCGTCGGACCAGGTGACCTTCTTTCACTCATCCAGTGTCCAGTGGCGATGCCTATGTGCCCATAGCAGGCGTACTTTCCTACTTCGCTTTGAACTAACCTCTGTTGAACATTTTTCAAGGTTTTATCAATTTTGTTCTGATTTCGGTTATAAGAAAGCCACGAGAAATTAGTTTCTTTTGACAGGAAAGAAAAGACAAAAGCAACAGAATAACATAAAATATGACCAATGTAAATAACAATCAAGTAATCATAATAAAGATGTAAACAGCAATGTAACAAGTAGCTTCAGCCCACAAAGATATACATACAACTTATCAGGGGTGACAAGCATCTTTACAATACTGTAGCCTGATGCATTTGTGAGCAAAAAAGAAATTTTTTTTAAAAAACCTCCAAATCAGGGATAACATAACTCCATGGAAATAAAGGAACTAGTAGAAATGTGCTTGTTGATTTAATCTTTTTTTTTTGTTTCAAATATTTTTTAATTTTTTTTTTAATTTTTTTTTCTTTTAACTTCTATAGAATTTTTTTTTTTTGCCATTGAATATACAATTTCCATGTAAAATAAAATAATAAATGCTGTATAATAAAATATTGTATGTGATTTTTTTGATTAAATTTATGCAAAATATTCTTATTTTCTTTTTACATTGTAATTTATTTAAATATTTAATGATTTTGAAACAAATTGTACAATGTAGTGAAATAAAAATGAATATACATACGGTGTCCCAAAAATGAGCAACGATTTGAAAAATCAATAATGAAAAACAGAAGGCAATAGAAATAGAAGACAAAGTTCGTCAACAGATGGCGCCGCTGCAAGTGGTGGTTATTTTGAAAACATTGTTTTATAGCCCCCCC